>CATQFL010000274.1:0-19011 GCA_956483635.1 Panzeria rudis
TTTCATTGTGTCATACACCTTTTGTTCAAACTTCTTTTGTTTTATAGCGAACCGCTGTACATACGCAACGATCCTTATTAATTTCACATAGTTGGATATTTTATTTATCAACGATTTCAAAAAATGATCTTGTTTTTGTGTTGTTACTGCTGAAATAATTGTTTTTTCTGGTGATGATTGTTTCATGTTAGGAAAACCGCTTTCCGATAACCACACTGGTCCGTTCCACCACAGTTTCGATTGTAAAAGTTTTTCTGGAGACACGCCTCTTGATGCTATATCAGCGGGATTTTCATTGCTACTCACATGCTTCCAAACTGCCTTAGGTAAGAGTTTGTGGATTTCTATTACTTTATTTCTAATAAATTTGTCTTTGTTTTTATTATCTTGAATCCAACCCATTGTAATAGTAGAGTCACTCCAAGTGAAAACGTTGACACTTGAATTTGTTGCCTTTATTACCTTGTTCATTAATTTTGCTAGCAAATGCGCTGCGCACAATTCCAGCTTCGGTAATGTTTTTCTGTTTTTAACTGGGTTAACTCTGCTCTTAGCTGCTAAAATTTTTATATATGGCCCCTTTTTTGCATATACCACACTTGCGAAAGCCTTTCCTGAAGCATCTGCAAATCCATGAAGCTCCCATCTCTCACTGCTGTCTATTTTACTCCATCTTGGAATTTTTATTTCTTCAACCTTAGAAAGATTTTCTTCTAACTCAGTCCATTCCTTAGCCAATTCTTTATCTAGTAATTCATCCCAGTTTATACTTAGTAGCCATAATTTTTGTACAAACAACTTGAATCTTACAGTTATTGGAACTAGCCATCCCATTGGATCAAATATGCTTGCCAGTGTTGATAAAATCTTTCGCTTTGTAATAACCTTTGTTTTATCTTGATTTATTTTAAATAAAAACTCATCTTTGCTAGGATTCCAGTGTAGGCCTAAAGTTTGAATTCCGCTAACCTCTTCGAAATATGGATGCAAATCGTAATATACAACAAGATTCCATTTGGAGTTCACCATATCTAGTTTACCGATATTATCAAAATAAATTGCTGTTTGGTTGTCCATAGCAGATACCGTGGCTCCAATGGTTCCATATAGCTTTTGTGTAGCCATTCGCACCTGTCCCATTATCATCAGCAATATAAAAAGGAACAAATATTCTTTTTGTGAAACGTTCTTATTGTCAGTAATCTTTGGTGCTGATGATCTTGACATATTAGTTTTATACTTTCCGTTTTCCACAGAATCGTAAACACTTGACGTCATTAGAGGGCAAAGTTTTTGAATTGGACGCTTGATGTTCCCATGCTGTACTTTTAACGTAACCACTCGTGCCTTACCATCTTCGCCCTTGTGGACTTCCAATATTCTTCCCATGGGCCATTTACAGGGATGAGTTACCTCATTTTTTATTAGCACTATCTGGTCCTTTTCTAAGTTTTCTTGTGCGTGCTGCCACTTATACCGCTGTTGTAATGTTGTCAAATACTCTTCTTTCCATCGTTTCCAAAAATCTTGCTTCATCTTTTGAATCAGCTTCCATTTGTTGAGAGAGGATACAGTTGATTCTGATACTGGTTCAGCTATATCGATTATCGGATGCCCAATTAGAAAATGACCTGGAGTTAATGTGTTTTCTTCTTCTGGACTACCATCCAATGCACATAATGGTCTTGAATTCAGAACTGCTTCAATTTGTACCAACAGTGTACTCATTTCTTCGTACGTTAATTTGACATCACCGACTATCCTGTTTAAGTGATGTTTCATAGATCTAACTCCAGCTTCCCAGATTCCTCCAAAGTGAGGGGCTGCCGGGGGAATAAACTTCCATTCTATTTTATCTGCTGCTAATACTGATGCCACTTCTGAATTATTTTTAATCACCTGTTTGAAGTCTTTCTCCAGTTTTCTAGATGCTCCAACGAAGTTTGTACCATTATCAGAGTAAATGGCCTTACACTTTCCCCTTCTGCCAAAAAATCGTCTTAATGCTGCCAAGAAGCATTCCGTAGTCATATCTGTAACAGCTTCTAAATGAATAGCTTTTGTAGCCATGCAAACGAAAATAGCTACGTATCCTTTAAATGACTTCTGACCTCTTCCTCTTGAACACTTCATTTGATAAGGACCAGCATAGTCAACTCCAGTAAAGGAAAATGGATGGGATTCTGTTACACGATATGGTGGTAAATTACCCATTATCTGACTGCTTGTACGTTGGTTGTAACGTGCACATATGGGGCAATATCTTATACACTTTTTGATGATACTACGAGCTGCAATGACCCAATAATTCCTTCTAAGTGTGCACTCCATCAATCGATTACCTCCATGTAGTGTTATTTTATGAATGTGTTCGACCAAAAGCTCAACCAATTTAGATTTATGAAGAACTATTGGATGTTTTTGGTTGTAATTCAGCGAAGATCTTTCCAATCTTCCCCCAACTCTTAAAACACCATCGTTATCTAAGAATGTATTTAGTGTCGCCAACTTGCTTTTTCTATCAATTTGTTTATTGTTTCTTAAAGCATTGATCTCTTCAGTAAATTCCTCGTACTGTTGATACCTTATGATGCTTCGATGGGCCAACTCCAACTCTTTCACTGTCAAATAAGGTTTCCTTTCAAACTTCTTTTGTTTTATAGCGAACCGCTGTACATACGCAACGATCCTTATTAATTTCACATAGTTGGATATTTTATTTATCAACGATTTCAAAAAATGATCTTGTTTTTGTGTTGTTACTGCTGAAATAATTGTTTTTTCTGGTGATGATTGTTTCATGTTAGGAAAACCGCTTTCCGATAACCACACTGGTCCGTTCCACCACAGTTTCGATTGTAAAAGTTTTTCTGGAGACACGCCTCTTGATGCTATATCAGCGGGATTTTCATTGCTACTCACATGCTTCCAAACTGCCTTAGGTAAGAGTTTGTGGATTTCTATTACTTTATTTCTAATAAATTTGTCTTTGTTTTTATTATCTTGAATCCAACCCATTGTAATAGTAGAGTCACTCCAAGTGAAAACGTTGACACTTGAATTTGTTGCCTTTATTACCTTGTTCATTAATTTTGCTAGCAAATGCGCTGCGCACAATTCCAGCTTCGGTAATGTTTTTCTGTTTTTAACTGGGTTAACTCTGCTCTTAGCTGCTAAAATTTTTATATATGGCCCCTTTTTTGCATATACCACACTTGCGAAAGCCTTTCCTGAAGCATCTGCAAATCCATGAAGCTCCCATCTCTCACTGCTGTCTATTTTACTCCATCTTGGAATTTTTATTTCTTCAACCTTAGAAAGATTTTCTTCTAACTCAGTCCATTCCTTAGCCAATTCTTTATCTAGTAATTCATCCCAGTTTATACTTAGTAGCCATAATTTTTGTACAAACAACTTGAATCTTACAGTTATTGGAACTAGCCATCCCATTGGATCAAATATGCTTGCCAGTGTTGATAAAATCTTTCGCTTTGTAATAACCTTTGTTTTATCTTGATTTATTTTAAATAAAAACTCATCTTTGCTAGGATTCCAGTGTAGGCCTAAAGTTTGAATTCCGCTAACCTCTTCGAAATATGGATGCAAATCGTAATATACAACAAGATTCCATTTGGAGTTCACCATATCTAGTTTACCGATATTATCAAAATAAATTGCTGTTTGGTTGTCCATAGCAGATACCGTGGCTCCAATGGTTCCATATAGCTTTTGTGTAGCCATTCGCACCTGTCCCATTATCATCAGCAATATAAAAAGGAACAAATATTCTTTTTGTGAAACGTTCTTATTGTCAGTAATCTTTGGTGCTGATGATCTTGACATATTAGTTTTATACTTTCCGTTTTCCACAGAATCGTAAACACTTGACGTCATTAGAGGGCAAAGTTTTTGAATTGGACGCTTGATGTTCCCATGCTGTACTTTTAACG
This sequence comes from Panzeria rudis, assembly GCA_956483635.1. Lineage (NCBI taxonomy): Eukaryota > Metazoa > Arthropoda > Insecta > Diptera > Tachinidae > Panzeria > Panzeria rudis. Next base: position 3,951 of record CATQFL010000274.1, read on the forward strand.
TAACCACTCGTGCCTTACCATCTTCGCCCTTGTGGACTTCCAATATTCTTCCCATGGGCCATTTACAGGGATGAGTTACCTCATTTTTTATTAGCACTATCTGGTCCTTTTCTAAGTTTTCTTGTGCGTGCTGCCACTTATACCGCTGTTGTAATGTTGTCAAATACTCTTCTTTCCATCGTTTCCAAAAATCTTGCTTCATCTTTTGAATCAGCTTCCATTTGTTGAGAGAGGATACAGTTGATTCTGATACTGGTTCAGCTATATCGATTATCGGATGCCCAATTAGAAAATGACCTGGAGTTAATGTGTTTTCTTCTTCTGGACTACCATCCAATGCACATAATGGTCTTGAATTCAGAACTGCTTCAATTTGTACCAACAGTGTACTCATTTCTTCGTACGTTAATTTGACATCACCGACTATCCTGTTTAAGTGATGTTTCATAGATCTAACTCCAGCTTCCCAGATTCCTCCAAAGTGAGGGGCTGCCGGGGGAATAAACTTCCATTCTATTTTATCTGCTGCTAATACTGATGCCACTTCTGAATTATTTTTAATCACCTGTTTGAAGTCTTTCTCCAGTTTTCTAGATGCTCCAACGAAGTTTGTACCATTATCAGAGTAAATGGCCTTACACTTTCCCCTTCTGCCAAAAAATCGTCTTAATGCTGCCAAGAAGCATTCCGTAGTCATATCTGTAACAGCTTCTAAATGAATAGCTTTTGTAGCCATGCAAACGAAAATAGCTACGTATCCTTTAAATGACTTCTGACCTCTTCCTCTTGAACACTTCATTTGATAAGGACCAGCATAGTCAACTCCAGTAAAGGAAAATGGATGGGATTCTGTTACACGATATGGTGGTAAATTACCCATTATCTGACTGCTTGTACGTTGGTTGTAACGTGCACATATGGGGCAATATCTTATACACTTTTTGATGATACTACGAGCTGCAATGACCCAATAATTCCTTCTAAGTGTGCACTCCATCAATCGATTACCTCCATGTAGTGTTATTTTATGAATGTGTTCGACCAAAAGCTCAACCAATTTAGATTTATGAAGAACTATTGGATGTTTTTGGTTGTAATTCAGCGAAGATCTTTCCAATCTTCCCCCAACTCTTAAAACACCATCGTTATCTAAGAATGTATTTAGTGTCGCCAACTTGCTTTTTCTATCAATTTGTTTATTGTTTCTTAAAGCATTGATCTCTTCAGTAAATTCCTCGTACTGTTGATACCTTATGATGCTTCGATGGGCCAACTCCAACTCTTTCACTGTCAAATAAGGTTTCCTTTCAAACTTCTTTTGTTTTATAGCGAACCGCTGTACATACGCAACGATCCTTATTAATTTCACATAGTTGGATATTTTATTTATCAACGATTTCAAAAAATGATCTTGTTTTTGTGTTGTTACTGCTGAAATAATTGTTTTTTCTGGTGATGATTGTTTCATGTTAGGAAAACCGCTTTCCGATAACCACACTGGTCCGTTCCACCACAGTTTCGATTGTAAAAGTTTTTCTGGAGACACGCCTCTTGATGCTATATCAGCGGGATTTTCATTGCTACTCACATGCTTCCAAACTGCCTTAGGTAAGAGTTTGTGGATTTCTATTACTTTATTTCTAATAAATTTGTCTTTGTTTTTATTATCTTGAATCCAACCCATTGTAATAGTAGAGTCACTCCAAGTGAAAACGTTGACACTTGAATTTGTTGCCTTTATTACCTTGTTCATTAATTTTGCTAGCAAATGCGCTGCGCACAATTCCAGCTTCGGTAATGTTTTTCTGTTTTTAACTGGGTTAACTCTGCTCTTAGCTGCTAAAATTTTTATATATGGCCCCTTTTTTGCATATACCACACTTGCGAAAGCCTTTCCTGAAGCATCTGCAAATCCATGAAGCTCCCATCTCTCACTGCTGTCTATTTTACTCCATCTTGGAATTTTTATTTCTTCAACCTTAGAAAGATTTTCTTCTAACTCAGTCCATTCCTTAGCCAATTCTTTATCTAGTAATTCATCCCAGTTTATACTTAGTAGCCATAATTTTTGTACAAACAACTTGAATCTTACAGTTATTGGAACTAGCCATCCCATTGGATCAAATATGCTTGCCAGTGTTGATAAAATCTTTCGCTTTGTAATAACCTTTGTTTTATCTTGATTTATTTTAAATAAAAACTCATCTTTGCTAGGATTCCAGTGTAGGCCTAAAGTTTGAATTCCGCTAACCTCTTCGAAATATGGATGCAAATCGTAATATACAACAAGATTCCATTTGGAGTTCACCATATCTAGTTTACCGATATTATCAAAATAAATTGCTGTTTGGTTGTCCATAGCAGATACCGTGGCTCCAATGGTTCCATATAGCTTTTGTGTAGCCATTCGCACCTGTCCCATTATCATCAGCAATATAAAAAGGAACAAATATTCTTTTTGTGAAACGTTCTTATTGTCAGTAATCTTTGGTGCTGATGATCTTGACATATTAGTTTTATACTTTCCGTTTTCCACAGAATCGTAAACACTTGACGTCATTAGAGGGCAAAGTTTTTGAATTGGACGCTTGATGTTCCCATGCTGTACTTTTAACGTAACCACTCGTGCCTTACCATCTTCGCCCTTGTGGACTTCCAATATTCTTCCCATGGGCCATTTACAGGGATGAGTTACCTCATTTTTTATTAGCACTATCTGGTCCTTTTCTAAGTTTTCTTGTGCGTGCTGCCACTTATACCGCTGTTGTAATGTTGTCAAATACTCTTCTTTCCATCGTTTCCAAAAATCTTGCTTCATCTTTTGAATCAGCTTCCATTTGTTGAGAGAGGATACAGTTGATTCTGATACTGGTTCAGCTATATCGATTATCGGATGCCCAATTAGAAAATGACCTGGAGTTAATGTGTTTTCTTCTTCTGGACTACCATCCAATGCACATAATGGTCTTGAATTCAGAACTGCTTCAATTTGTACCAACAGTGTACTCATTTCTTCGTACGTTAATTTGACATCACCGACTATCCTGTTTAAGTGATGTTTCATAGATCTAACTCCAGCTTCCCAGATTCCTCCAAAGTGAGGGGCTGCCGGGGGAATAAACTTCCATTCTATTTTATCTGCTGCTAATACTGATGCCACTTCTGAATTATTTTTAATCACCTGTTTGAAGTCTTTCTCCAGTTTTCTAGATGCTCCAACGAAGTTTGTACCATTATCAGAGTAAATGGCCTTACACTTTCCCCTTCTGCCAAAAAATCGTCTTAATGCTGCCAAGAAGCATTCCGTAGTCATATCTGTAACAGCTTCTAAATGAATAGCTTTTGTAGCCATGCAAACGAAAATAGCTACGTATCCTTTAAATGACTTCTGACCTCTTCCTCTTGAACACTTCATTTGATAAGGACCAGCATAGTCAACTCCAGTAAAGGAAAATGGATGGGATTCTGTTACACGATATGGTGGTAAATTACCCATTATCTGACTGCTTGTACGTTGGTTGTAACGTGCACATATGGGGCAATATCTTATACACTTTTTGATGATACTACGAGCTGCAATGACCCAATAATTCCTTCTAAGTGTGCACTCCATCAATCGATTACCTCCATGTAGTGTTATTTTATGAATGTGTTCGACCAAAAGCTCAACCAATTTAGATTTATGAAGAACTATTGGATGTTTTTGGTTGTAATTCAGCGAAGATCTTTCCAATCTTCCCCCAACTCTTAAAACACCATCGTTATCTAAGAATGTATTTAGTGTCGCCAACTTGCTTTTTCTATCAATTTGTTTATTGTTTCTTAAAGCATTGATCTCTTCAGTAAATTCCTCGTACTGTTGATACCTTATGATGCTTCGATGGGCCAACTCCAACTCTTTCACTGTCAAATAAGGTTTCCTTTCAAACTTCTTTTGTTTTATAGCGAACCGCTGTACATACGCAACGATCCTTATTAATTTCACATAGTTGGATATTTTATTTATCAACGATTTCAAAAAATGATCTTGTTTTTGTGTTGTTACTGCTGAAATAATTGTTTTTTCTGGTGATGATTGTTTCATGTTAGGAAAACCGCTTTCCGATAACCACACTGGTCCGTTCCACCACAGTTTCGATTGTAAAAGTTTTTCTGGAGACACGCCTCTTGATGCTATATCAGCGGGATTTTCATTGCTACTCACATGCTTCCAAACTGCCTTAGGTAAGAGTTTGTGGATTTCTATTACTTTATTTCTAATAAATTTGTCTTTGTTTTTATTATCTTGAATCCAACCCATTGTAATAGTAGAGTCACTCCAAGTGAAAACGTTGACACTTGAATTTGTTGCCTTTATTACCTTGTTCATTAATTTTGCTAGCAAATGCGCTGCGCACAATTCCAGCTTCGGTAATGTTTTTCTGTTTTTAACTGGGTTAACTCTGCTCTTAGCTGCTAAAATTTTTATATATGGCCCCTTTTTTGCATATACCACACTTGCGAAAGCCTTTCCTGAAGCATCTGCAAATCCATGAAGCTCCCATCTCTCACTGCTGTCTATTTTACTCCATCTTGGAATTTTTATTTCTTCAACCTTAGAAAGATTTTCTTCTAACTCAGTCCATTCCTTAGCCAATTCTTTATCTAGTAATTCATCCCAGTTTATACTTAGTAGCCATAATTTTTGTACAAACAACTTGAATCTTACAGTTATTGGAACTAGCCATCCCATTGGATCAAATATGCTTGCCAGTGTTGATAAAATCTTTCGCTTTGTAATAACCTTTGTTTTATCTTGATTTATTTTAAATAAAAACTCATCTTTGCTAGGATTCCAGTGTAGGCCTAAAGTTTGAATTCCGCTAACCTCTTCGAAATATGGATGCAAATCGTAATATACAACAAGATTCCATTTGGAGTTCACCATATCTAGTTTACCGATATTATCAAAATAAATTGCTGTTTGGTTGTCCATAGCAGATACCGTGGCTCCAATGGTTCCATATAGCTTTTGTGTAGCCATTCGCACCTGTCCCATTATCATCAGCAATATAAAAAGGAACAAATATTCTTTTTGTGAAACGTTCTTATTGTCAGTAATCTTTGGTGCTGATGATCTTGACATATTAGTTTTATACTTTCCGTTTTCCACAGAATCGTAAACACTTGACGTCATTAGAGGGCAAAGTTTTTGAATTGGACGCTTGATGTTCCCATGCTGTACTTTTAACGTAACCACTCGTGCCTTACCATCTTCGCCCTTGTGGACTTCCAATATTCTTCCCATGGGCCATTTACAGGGATGAGTTACCTCATTTTTTATTAGCACTATCTGGTCCTTTTCTAAGTTTTCTTGTGCGTGCTGCCACTTATACCGCTGTTGTAATGTTGTCAAATACTCTTCTTTCCATCGTTTCCAAAAATCTTGCTTCATCTTTTGAATCAGCTTCCATTTGTTGAGAGAGGATACAGTTGATTCTGATACTGGTTCAGCTATATCGATTATCGGATGCCCAATTAGAAAATGACCTGGAGTTAATGTGTTTTCTTCTTCTGGACTACCATCCAATGCACATAATGGTCTTGAATTCAGAACTGCTTCAATTTGTACCAACAGTGTACTCATTTCTTCGTACGTTAATTTGACATCACCGACTATCCTGTTTAAGTGATGTTTCATAGATCTAACTCCAGCTTCCCAGATTCCTCCAAAGTGAGGGGCTGCCGGGGGAATAAACTTCCATTCTATTTTATCTGCTGCTAATACTGATGCCACTTCTGAATTATTTTTAATCACCTGTTTGAAGTCTTTCTCCAGTTTTCTAGATGCTCCAACGAAGTTTGTACCATTATCAGAGTAAATGGCCTTACACTTTCCCCTTCTGCCAAAAAATCGTCTTAATGCTGCCAAGAAGCATTCCGTAGTCATATCTGTAACAGCTTCTAAATGAATAGCTTTTGTAGCCATGCAAACGAAAATAGCTACGTATCCTTTAAATGACTTCTGACCTCTTCCTCTTGAACACTTCATTTGATAAGGACCAGCATAGTCAACTCCAGTAAAGGAAAATGGATGGGATTCTGTTACACGATATGGTGGTAAATTACCCATTATCTGACTGCTTGTACGTTGGTTGTAACGTGCACATATGGGGCAATATCTTATACACTTTTTGATGATACTACGAGCTGCAATGACCCAATAATTCCTTCTAAGTGTGCACTCCATCAATCGATTACCTCCATGTAGTGTTATTTTATGAATGTGTTCGACCAAAAGCTCAACCAATTTAGATTTATGAAGAACTATTGGATGTTTTTGGTTGTAATTCAGCGAAGATCTTTCCAATCTTCCCCCAACTCTTAAAACACCATCGTTATCTAAGAATGTATTTAGTGTCGCCAACTTGCTTTTTCTATCAATTTGTTTATTGTTTCTTAAAGCATTGATCTCTTCAGTAAATTCCTCGTACTGTTGATACCTTATGATGCTTCGATGGGCCAACTCCAACTCTTTCACTGTCAAATAAGGTTTCCTTTCAAACTTCTTTTGTTTTATAGCGAACCGCTGTACATACGCAACGATCCTTATTAATTTCACATAGTTGGATATTTTATTTATCAACGATTTCAAAAAATGATCTTGTTTTTGTGTTGTTACTGCTGAAATAATTGTTTTTTCTGGTGATGATTGTTTCATGTTAGGAAAACCGCTTTCCGATAACCACACTGGTCCGTTCCACCACAGTTTCGATTGTAAAAGTTTTTCTGGAGACACGCCTCTTGATGCTATATCAGCGGGATTTTCATTGCTACTCACATGCTTCCAAACTGCCTTAGGTAAGAGTTTGTGGATTTCTATTACTTTATTTCTAATAAATTTGTCTTTGTTTTTATTATCTTGAATCCAACCCATTGTAATAGTAGAGTCACTCCAAGTGAAAACGTTGACACTTGAATTTGTTGCCTTTATTACCTTGTTCATTAATTTTGCTAGCAAATGCGCTGCGCACAATTCCAGCTTCGGTAATGTTTTTCTGTTTTTAACTGGGTTAACTCTGCTCTTAGCTGCTAAAATTTTTATATATGGCCCCTTTTTTGCATATACCACACTTGCGAAAGCCTTTCCTGAAGCATCTGCAAATCCATGAAGCTCCCATCTCTCACTGCTGTCTATTTTACTCCATCTTGGAATTTTTATTTCTTCAACCTTAGAAAGATTTTCTTCTAACTCAGTCCATTCCTTAGCCAATTCTTTATCTAGTAATTCATCCCAGTTTATACTTAGTAGCCATAATTTTTGTACAAACAACTTGAATCTTACAGTTATTGGAACTAGCCATCCCATTGGATCAAATATGCTTGCCAGTGTTGATAAAATCTTTCGCTTTGTAATAACCTTTGTTTTATCTTGATTTATTTTAAATAAAAACTCATCTTTGCTAGGATTCCAGTGTAGGCCTAAAGTTTGAATTCCGCTAACCTCTTCGAAATATGGATGCAAATCGTAATATACAACAAGATTCCATTTGGAGTTCACCATATCTAGTTTACCGATATTATCAAAATAAATTGCTGTTTGGTTGTCCATAGCAGATACCGTGGCTCCAATGGTTCCATATAGCTTTTGTGTAGCCATTCGCACCTGTCCCATTATCATCAGCAATATAAAAAGGAACAAATATTCTTTTTGTGAAACGTTCTTATTGTCAGTAATCTTTGGTGCTGATGATCTTGACATATTAGTTTTATACTTTCCGTTTTCCACAGAATCGTAAACACTTGACGTCATTAGAGGGCAAAGTTTTTGAATTGGACGCTTGATGTTCCCATGCTGTACTTTTAACGTAACCACTCGTGCCTTACCATCTTCGCCCTTGTGGACTTCCAATATTCTTCCCATGGGCCATTTACAGGGATGAGTTACCTCATTTTTTATTAGCACTATCTGGTCCTTTTCTAAGTTTTCTTGTGCGTGCTGCCACTTATACCGCTGTTGTAATGTTGTCAAATACTCTTCTTTCCATCGTTTCCAAAAATCTTGCTTCATCTTTTGAATCAGCTTCCATTTGTTGAGAGAGGATACAGTTGATTCTGATACTGGTTCAGCTATATCGATTATCGGATGCCCAATTAGAAAATGACCTGGAGTTAATGTGTTTTCTTCTTCTGGACTACCATCCAATGCACATAATGGTCTTGAATTCAGAACTGCTTCAATTTGTACCAACAGTGTACTCATTTCTTCGTACGTTAATTTGACATCACCGACTATCCTGTTTAAGTGATGTTTCATAGATCTAACTCCAGCTTCCCAGATTCCTCCAAAGTGAGGGGCTGCCGGGGGAATAAACTTCCATTCTATTTTATCTGCTGCTAATACTGATGCCACTTCTGAATTATTTTTAATCACCTGTTTGAAGTCTTTCTCCAGTTTTCTAGATGCTCCAACGAAGTTTGTACCATTATCAGAGTAAATGGCCTTACACTTTCCCCTTCTGCCAAAAAATCGTCTTAATGCTGCCAAGAAGCATTCCGTAGTCATATCTGTAACAGCTTCTAAATGAATAGCTTTTGTAGCCATGCAAACGAAAATAGCTACGTATCCTTTAAATGACTTCTGACCTCTTCCTCTTGAACACTTCATTTGATAAGGACCAGCATAGTCAACTCCAGTAAAGGAAAATGGATGGGATTCTGTTACACGATATGGTGGTAAATTACCCATTATCTGACTGCTTGTACGTTGGTTGTAACGTGCACATATGGGGCAATATCTTATACACTTTTTGATGATACTACGAGCTGCAATGACCCAATAATTCCTTCTAAGTGTGCACTCCATCAATCGATTACCTCCATGTAGTGTTATTTTATGAATGTGTTCGACCAAAAGCTCAACCAATTTAGATTTATGAAGAACTATTGGATGTTTTTGGTTGTAATTCAGCGAAGATCTTTCCAATCTTCCCCCAACTCTTAAAACACCATCGTTATCTAAGAATGTATTTAGTGTCGCCAACTTGCTTTTTCTATCAATTTGTTTATTGTTTCTTAAAGCATTGATCTCTTCAGTAAATTCCTCGTACTGTTGATACCTTATGATGCTTCGATGGGCCAACTCCAACTCTTTCACTGTCAAATAAGGTTTCCTTTCAAACTTCTTTTGTTTTATAGCGAACCGCTGTACATACGCAACGATCCTTATTAATTTCACATAGTTGGATATTTTATTTATCAACGATTTCAAAAAATGATCTTGTTTTTGTGTTGTTACTGCTGAAATAATTGTTTTTTCTGGTGATGATTGTTTCATGTTAGGAAAACCGCTTTCCGATAACCACACTGGTCCGTTCCACCACAGTTTCGATTGTAAAAGTTTTTCTGGAGACACGCCTCTTGATGCTATATCAGCGGGATTTTCATTGCTACTCACATGCTTCCAAACTGCCTTAGGTAAGAGTTTGTGGATTTCTATTACTTTATTTCTAATAAATTTGTCTTTGTTTTTATTATCTTGAATCCAACCCATTGTAATAGTAGAGTCACTCCAAGTGAAAACGTTGACACTTGAATTTGTTGCCTTTATTACCTTGTTCATTAATTTTGCTAGCAAATGCGCTGCGCACAATTCCAGCTTCGGTAATGTTTTTCTGTTTTTAACTGGGTTAACTCTGCTCTTAGCTGCTAAAATTTTTATATATGGCCCCTTTTTTGCATATACCACACTTGCGAAAGCCTTTCCTGAAGCATCTGCAAATCCATGAAGCTCCCATCTCTCACTGCTGTCTATTTTACTCCATCTTGGAATTTTTATTTCTTCAACCTTAGAAAGATTTTCTTCTAACTCAGTCCATTCCTTAGCCAATTCTTTATCTAGTAATTCATCCCAGTTTATACTTAGTAGCCATAATTTTTGTACAAACAACTTGAATCTTACAGTTATTGGAACTAGCCATCCCATTGGATCAAATATGCTTGCCAGTGTTGATAAAATCTTTCGCTTTGTAATAACCTTTGTTTTATCTTGATTTATTTTAAATAAAAACTCATCTTTGCTAGGATTCCAGTGTAGGCCTAAAGTTTGAATTCCGCTAACCTCTTCGAAATATGGATGCAAATCGTAATATACAACAAGATTCCATTTGGAGTTCACCATATCTAGTTTACCGATATTATCAAAATAAATTGCTGTTTGGTTGTCCATAGCAGATACCGTGGCTCCAATGGTTCCATATAGCTTTTGTGTAGCCATTCGCACCTGTCCCATTATCATCAGCAATATAAAAAGGAACAAATATTCTTTTTGTGAAACGTTCTTATTGTCAGTAATCTTTGGTGCTGATGATCTTGACATATTAGTTTTATACTTTCCGTTTTCCACAGAATCGTAAACACTTGACGTCATTAGAGGGCAAAGTTTTTGAATTGGACGCTTGATGTTCCCATGCTGTACTTTTAACGTAACCACTCGTGCCTTACCATCTTCGCCCTTGTGGACTTCCAATATTCTTCCCATGGGCCATTTACAGGGATGAGTTACCTCATTTTTTATTAGCACTATCTGGTCCTTTTCTAAGTTTTCTTGTGCGTGCTGCCACTTATACCGCTGTTGTAATGTTGTCAAATACTCTTCTTTCCATCGTTTCCAAAAATCTTGCTTCATCTTTTGAATCAGCTTCCATTTGTTGAGAGAGGATACAGTTGATTCTGATACTGGTTCAGCTATATCGATTATCGGATGCCCAATTAGAAAATGACCTGGAGTTAATGTGTTTTCTTCTTCTGGACTACCATCCAATGCACATAATGGTCTTGAATTCAGAACTGCTTCAATTTGTACCAACAGTGTACTCATTTCTTCGTACGTTAATTTGACATCACCGACTATCCTGTTTAAGTGATGTTTCATAGATCTAACTCCAGCTTCCCAGATTCCTCCAAAGTGAGGGGCTGCCGGGGGAATAAACTTCCATTCTATTTTATCTGCTGCTAATACTGATGCCACTTCTGAATTATTTTTAATCACCTGTTTGAAGTCTTTCTCCAGTTTTCTAGATGCTCCAACGAAGTTTGTACCATTATCAGAGTAAATGGCCTTACACTTTCCCCTTCTGCCAAAAAATCGTCTTAATGCTGCCAAGAAGCATTCCGTAGTCATATCTGTAACAGCTTCTAAATGAATAGCTTTTGTAGCCATGCAAACGAAAATAGCTACGTATCCTTTAAATGACTTCTGACCTCTTCCTCTTGAACACTTCATTTGATAAGGACCAGCATAGTCAACTCCAGTAAAGGAAAATGGATGGGATTCTGTTACACGATATGGTGGTAAATTACCCATTATCTGACTGCTTGTACGTTGGTTGTAACGTGCACATATGGGGCAATATCTTATACACTTTTTGATGATACTACGAGCTGCAATGACCCAATAATTCCTTCTAAGTGTGCACTCCATCAATCGATTACCTCCATGTAGTGTTATTTTATGAATGTGTTCGACCAAAAGCTCAACCAATTTAGATTTATGAAGAACTATTGGATGTTTTTGGTTGTAATTCAGCGAAGATCTTTCCAATCTTCCCCCAACTCTTAAAACACCATCGTTATCTAAGAATGTATTTAGTGTCGCCAACTTGCTTTTTCTATCAATTTGTTTATTGTTTCTTAAAGCATTGATCTCTTCAGTAAATTCCTCGTACTGTTGATACCTTATGATGCTTCGATGGGCCAACTCCAACTCTTTCACTGTCAAATAAGGTTTCCTTTCAAACTTCTTTTGTTTTATAGCGAACCGCTGTACATACGCAACGATCCTTATTAATTTCACATAGTTGGATATTTTATTTATCAACGATTTCAAAAAATGATCTTGTTTTTGTGTTGTTACTGCTGAAATAATTGTTTTTTCTGGTGATGATTGTTTCATGTTAGGAAAACCGCTTTCCGATAACCACACTGGTCCGTTCCACCACAGTTTCGATTGTAAAAGTTTTTCTGGAGACACGCCTCTTGATGCTATATCAGCGGGATTTTCATTGCTACTCACATGCTTCCAAACTGCCTTAGGTAAGAGTTTGTGGATTTCTATTACTTTATTTCTAATAAATTTGTCTTTGTTTTTATTATCTTGAATCCAACCCATTGTAATAGTAGAGTCACTCCAAGTGAAAACGTTGACACTTGAATTTGTTGCCTTTATTACCTTGTTCATTAATTTTGCTAGCAAATGCGCTGCGCACAATTCCAGCTTCGGTAATGTTTTTCTGTTTTTAACTGGGTTAACTCTGCTCTTAGCTGCTAAAATTTTTATATATGGCCCCTTTTTTGCATATACCACACTTGCGAAAGCCTTTCCTGAAGCATCTGCAAATCCATGAAGCTCCCATCTCTCACTGCTGTCTATTTTACTCCATCTTGGAATTTTTATTTCTTCAACCTTAGAAAGATTTTCTTCTAACTCAGTCCATTCCTTAGCCAATTCTTTATCTAGTAATTCATCCCAGTTTATACTTAGTAGCCATAATTTTTGTACAAACAACTTGAATCTTACAGTTATTGGAACTAGCCATCCCATTGGATCAAATATGCTTGCCAGTGTTGATAAAATCTTTCGCTTTGTAATAACCTTTGTTTTATCTTGATTTATTTTAAATAAAAACTCATCTTTGCTAGGATTCCAGTGTAGGCCTAAAGTTTGAATTCCGCTAACCTCTTCGAAATATGGATGCAAATCGTAATATACAACAAGATTCCATTTGGAGTTCACCATATCTAGTTTACCGATATTATCAAAATAAATTGCTGTTTGGTTGTCCATAGCAGATACCGTGGCTCCAATGGTTCCATATAGCTTTTGTGTAGCCATTCGCACCTGTCCCATTATCATCAGCAATATAAAAAGGAACAAATATTCTTTTTGTGAAACGTTCTTATTGTCAGTAATCTTTGGTGCTGATGATCTTGACATATTAGTTTTATACTTTCCGTTTTCCACAGAATCGTAAACACTTGACGTCATTAGAGGGCAAAGTTTTTGAATTGGACGCTTGATGTTCCCATGCTGTACTTTTAACGTAACCACTCGTGCCTTACCATCTTCGCCCTTGTGGACTTCCAATATTCTTCCCATGGGCCATTTACAGGGATGAGTTACCTCATTTTTTATTAGCACTATCTGGTCCTTTTCTAAGTTTTCTTGTGCGTGCTGCCACTTATACCGCTGTTGTAATGTTGTCAAATACTCTTCTTTCCATCGTTTCCAAAAATCTTGCTTCATCTTTTGAATCAGCTTCCATTTGTTGAGAGAGGATACAGTTGATTCTGATACTGGTTCAGCTATATCGATTATCGGATGCCCAATTAGAAAATGACCTGGAGTTAATGTGTTTTCTTCTTCTGGACTACCATCCAATGCACATAATGGTCTTGAATTCAGAACTGCTTCAATTTGTACCAACAGTGTACTCATTTCTTCGTACGTTAATTTGACATCACCGACTATCCTGTTTAAGTGATGTTTCATAGATCTAACTCCAGCTTCCCAGATTCCTCCAAAGTGAGGGGCTGCCGGGGGAATAAACTTCCATTCTATTTTATCTGCTGCTAATACTGATGCCACTTCTGAATTATTTTTAATCACCTGTTTGAAGTCTTTCTCCAGTTTTCTAGATGCTCCAACGAAGTTTGTACCATTATCAGAGTAAATGGCCTTACACTTTCCCCTTCTGCCAAAAAATCGTCTTAATGCTGCCAAGAAGCATTCCGTAGTCATATCTGTAACAGCTTCTAAATGAATAGCTTTTGTAGCCATGCAAACGAAAATAGCTACGTATCCTTTAAATGACTTCTGACCTCTTCCTCTTGAACACTTCATTTGATAAGGACCAGCATAGTCAACTCCAGTAAAGGAAAATGGATGGGATTCTGTTACACGATATGGTGGTAAATTACCCATTATCTGACTGCTTGTACGTTGGTTGTAACGTGCACATATGGGGCAATATCTTATACACTTTTTGATGATACTACGAGCTGCAATGACCCAATAATTCCTTCTAAGTGTGCACTCCATCAATCGATTACCTCCATGTAGTGTTATTTTATGAATGTGTTCGACCAAAAGCTCAACCAATTTAGATTTATGAAGAACTATTGGATGTTTTTGGTTGTAATTCAGCGAAGATCTTTCCAATCTTCCCCCAACTCTTAAAACACCATCGTTATCTAAGAATGTATTTAGTGTCGCCAACTTGCTTTTTCTATCAATTTGTTTATTGTTTCTTAAAGCATTGATCTCTTCAGTAAATTCCTCGTACTGTTGATACCTTATGATGCTTCGATGGGCCAACTCCAACTCTTTCACTGTCAAATAAGGTTTCCTTTCAAACTTCTTTTGTTTTATAGCGAACCGCTGTACATACGCAACGATCCTTATTAATTTCACATAGTTGGATATTTTATTTATCAACGATTTCAAAAAATGATCTTGTTTTTGTGTTGTTACTGCTGAAATAATTGTTTTTTCTGGTGATGATTGTTTCATGTTAGGAAAACCGCTTTCCGATAACCACACTGGTCCGTTCCACCACAGTTTCGATTGTAAAAGTTTTTCTGGAGACACGCCTCTTGATGCTATATCAGCGGGATTTTCATTGCTACTCACATGCTTCCAAACTGCCTTAGGTAAGAGTTTGTGGATTTCTATTACTTTATTTCTAATAAATTTGTCTTTGTTTTTATTATCTTGAATCCAACCCATTGTAATAGTAGAGTCACTCCAAGTGAAAACGTTGACACTTGAATTTGTTGCCTTTATTACCTTGTTCATTAATTTTGCTAGCAAATGCGCTGCGCACAATTCCAGCTTCGGTAATGTTTTTCTGTTTTTAACTGGGTTAACTCTGCTCTTAGCTGCTAAAATTTTTATATATGGCCCCTTTTTTGCATATACCACACTTGCGAAAGCCTTTCCTGAAGCATCTGCAAATCCATGAAGCTCCCATCTCTCACTGCTGTCTATTTTACTCCATCTTGGAATTTTTATTTCTTCAACCTT
>CATQFL010000275.1:0-57500 GCA_956483635.1 Panzeria rudis
GGGAGCCGACGAAAATCAGTGCATTACGACGATAGTGGAATCCTAATTTTAATGCAAAAGTGTTACTCAATATATTTTCTGCTTCGCGAAATATAGCGACTTTAAAATGGGAAAATTCAGAAAAAATTTACTTGACAAAAAAATTCAATAAATAGGTATATACTAAACCAACCTTACAAAAGTATGTTCATATATGTATATTTAAACCTACTTACTCTTGATGCTCGATTAAGGTGCCATATTAAAGGTGCCATATAAAGTTGACTTTACTAGGACATAAATTATGATTTTATTTTGCAATCTTCAGAGGTCAAATTATATGGACATAAGTTCAATAAAATTTGATCTCTGAAGATTGAAAATGAAATCACAACATATTTAATTTTAAGGCCCATTAATTATGTGCCCTTTAATATGACACCACATTGAAACAAGTAGGTTAAGTAGTTTTATATATACAACCTAAACACAATTTTGTATAGTCTGCTTAATACACTTTTGTTGAATTTTTCAATTTCCAAGTCGCTATATTTCGCGAACTAGAACACATATTGAGCAAAGATTTGGCCAGAGGCATTAATCGTACCAAATTCTATAAAAATCGGAAGGGGCGAATAAACTGGTTTGTTGGTTTTATTTGCTTTAACCTTTATATATAAAACTTAATGTCGATTTGCGCGTTCTCGGAATTCATTTCCGTCCAATGCTTTTGTACATTACGTTTGTACTATGCGATATTTTTTCGTTTTTTCCCCCATAGAAATTGACCCGCTCTAATATACATAATCAAATACCATTTAAAAAGCGAGCGGGAATACGGATTTGCAACAAACGAGTAAAAGCGGCATTGTCTTGTGTTGACGACGCCAAATAGAATAAGGTGATTGTTGCACAGTCAAACCGTTCTCCAACAAAAACTATACGGCTTTTTCAGTTGATATGGGTATTATTTCAGAACTATTTCTACTTTAAATTTTGCAAATTTGCACTGCTTTCACTATATGCTGTTTGAAGCCCATCTAAGCTAATAAATCGCATGTATCTTCGCTAGGTTTAAATCTTTCCAAAACTCTGTGATGTTTAGCAAATTTCGAATTAAAGATGAAACTTGATTATCTTGATAAAGTTTCTGATGAGACGATGATATTTTACTATTGGAGAAGTTTGTATAACAAACAGGACGGTATTTAGCTTCAGCAGCAATCAAATCATATTGAAAAAGAATACGACCTTTCACCAAATCTCCGAAAGTATCACCCCGCTCTTCTGCTTTTTTATAACATTGTGTTTAAACTCATGAGTGCTCACTTTACTTATCTTGCGTCTATACTTTTCATTTTTCTTTGTCTCTGCGGCTTCATTAGCTGTTTCACCACAAAATAAACATTGCTTCTTAAAATCAAACACTTCACTTCGTCTTTTATGCGGTACACTTGGAGAAGCTGGAGTTTCGTCTTGTTCTAGTCGAGGTTTTGCTGCTAGAATAAAATTTTTACTAATGTAAACACCTCGGCACTTTTCATGAACGTTTACAGAGGTTACGGCTTTTAAATGATCAATAAGACCGTCGTTTCGTTTGGTACTTGCCGTTCTCAAAGTTTTCATACCACCTAATACATCCACTATCAATTCACCTTCCGAATCTGACTTATTATATATAAAACACAAATTATCCATACCTCATAAAATTGTATGTCCGTAGTTACCAAGATACGATTCAAAACTAACAAATAACCGATGTTAGTAGAAAGTGGCTCCGTCCGAAATATTGGTTATAGCATAATTGCGCCATTTATGAATCGATTTTCTAAATTCTTCTTTTGTTTAAAAGGGTTTGCTCGCAGTTTGATCCTATTTTTTTTAATCGGCGGGGAAATTTTCTCCCCCCATAGCTCTGTTATTTGTGAACCGATGTTTAAAATTCTTACCATGTTATGAATTCTTACCTTGTTTGAAAGAGTTTTCCAGCAGTTTGGTCCCATAATTTTTTTCGAAAATCGGTGGGGAAATTTGCTAACCCCCTCCCCCTTCCCCCCGGTATATATCTGTTACTTGTCAACCGATTTAAAATTTTTTTAAAGGGTTTGCTGAACTTTTAATTCTATAATATTGTTTTCGAAAATCGATGCGAAAATTTTGTATTTGAAAGGACATGAACGGTTTGGTAGTATGAAAAACTGCGGACGGACACACCATTTGACCTAACGCAAAATTGCGTCTGTTTTGTAACCTGTTCTATGTGATCTTTGCATTGAAGTCGGTTTTTTTTTAGCAGAGTATTTCCCTTTATAACTTTTTAATTACACGAGCAGGTAAGTATTATTAAATGACTAGATACTCAATTAATGAAAAAAAGTTATATATATTGCGTAATAGTTAATAAAAAATGCAAATTATTTAGAATTATATATTTATCAATAATTTATAGACTTTATACGGCGGGACTACCGGTTGACCTCAAATGATACTCTTAATAGTTAAACACTACGCGTTCTCTGCCGTCTATCTCGAAAATGGTTGAAGATATAAAAAAATTTCTCAAACAAAAGTTGTAGAGAATTTAATCCTCTACAATATTTATAATAAACACAAATAGCATAAAACCCATAGGAAACGAAATATTTGCATATCATAGCTGTATATACCTTTCATATCCCTCCTCTTGATCCATAAAACAAAAGTTTCGCCAATTTTAAGCTTCAATGTTTCTACAAAAAAAGGAAATTATTTGCTTAGCAGCAAGTGGCTACAAAAAATTTTAGTATGACATGAAGCCTAAGCTTCCCACAAACAACTACATATCGATGGTCTCAAGTATAAAGGCCATAACTCGTATTTATTACGAAATTTAATTTTTCAGTGATTCCAATATATTTCACACACATACACCTATATAAAAATTACAAAATTAATCTGAATATCGAATTTGTGTTTGATTTTGATTAAAACATGCATTTAAGAAAAGTTAGATTTTGAATATTACAGTTTCTATTCATTTGTTTACCTTCTCCTGTAAAGATACAATTATTTGAGTTAGGGCCTTTCTACTTGTGACCAACGATATGTATCATTCCTTAGAAAAAATGGAATCAACGTAAGTTCTTTACTACAGAAGACAAAAACTTTTTCTCAACTTCACATAAAAGATGAACTAATAAAAACATGAAATTTGACAAATAATACAAACATTTATTAAAATATTTAAACTTTTTTTAGTACACCCCTCCAGTATTGTTCCGTTTGAGTAAAATTTTAGTTATAACTAATTAAAAAAAACACTTTTTTGTTAATGTAATTTTTTATCATTACACAGTTTGAAAACTTCATTTAAAAAATTTAAACATTCACAGCTGTTTATATGTAAATTGAATTTCCAATTGGCATACATTTTTGTCATTTATGTCGCTGAAGTGTTAGGAATTGATCCGTCACTTTTTTTAAGCAATAGTTAAAAATTTGAATTTTTGCCGCTAAAATTTAAAATGGACACATAGTAATAAGTACGTATATTTGAATTTGTTCTCATTTTTAAAAGTGTGGACATTATGACACATTTCAAAGTGTCAATGTTCATAATAATAATGTCATAATCACTAATTTTAATCGTGCAGCACTTGACCAAAAAGCACTTTTTTGACATTACACTATATTCAATGATAAGCGTAGTATATAGCTCTGCTTGAAATTCAGGCTGCCTTAAGAAGTATGTGTAAAAATCAAACTGAAATTCAGGTTGGTAAATTTTCTAACGAAATTTCCGCTTACTACACTCTAAAACACTTTTGTTGAAAATTACGTCGATAATAGTCGGCAACACTTTACAGATTATTATCGACTTAAACTTACACACGCACTATTTTTCAACAAAATGTTTTTACTAAAAAAAAGCGATTGGCTGCGTGCTGGTTTGAACCGCGACATCCTGACTGATAGTCTGACGTATCTACCATTCAGCCACAGCCGTATTATACTTTATGTTACGTTTCTTCCACTTGGACTAAATATGTTTATTTTGAGACGTTTTTTCTTTAATAAAATAACTACAAAATCGATGTAATTTTAGACAATGAGAAATTTTCAACACAAATTTAAACAATATATGATCGTAAATTTGAAGTAATGTTTTAGAGTGTAGAACGCAGTTCCAAAAGAAAAGTACACAGAATTTTGGCATTTATTGTCTATTACAGGCATGATATAACAATAAGTGGATGATTTTTTCTTTCAACTGTAACAAAAATTAATGTTCAGACAATTGTTTCGTCACGGAATTTTTTACATTTGTAATTTTTCGTATATTGTAATTAATTTTTAGTGTTTTTGTGTATTGTAAATTAAGAAATATTTAAATTTGTGTGTATGCAAACAAAATTCTGAATAGAATTCTACACGACTATTTTTCCGTGTAGAAATAAATGCAAAATTCCAAACCTGAATTCCAGTGAGAACTGCATACTACGCTATAGTTGTTGTTGTTTTTATATTTATTTTCAACAGACAAGCTAAAATTACATTTCTTTTAATTCCAATATTTTTTTATATATGGGATCTCATTTATTGAAAATAATATAAAAATAGCATTTTGCGGCATAACTGACTTTATTTTGTGATGCAAAAACCAAGATAACTCACACTAACCCTGGGCAAAAGTAGGGGTTACGTTTTTTGGGCAAATATTTCCCAAGTGTAACCGTACCTTTAGAGTAGGAAAAAGCCCGCCTGTGTAGTATGGTTTAAGCTTCTTATTTATTCTTTGTCATGGCCCACGACGTTCGTCGACTATTTGTCGGCTATCTGCATGTCCACAACACAAACAAAGTAAACAACAATAAGAGCACAACAGAGGTTTGTAGCTATTATACATGCATACATACATACATACATACATACATACATACATACATACATACATACATACACATACATACACATACATACACATACATACATACATACATACATACATACATACATACATACATACATACATACATACATACATACATACATACATACATACATACATACATACATACATACATACATACATACATACATACATACATACATACATACATACATACATACATACATACATACATACATACATACATACATACATACATACATACATACATACATACATACATACATACATACATACATACATACATACATACATACATACATACATACATACATACATACATACATACATACATACATACATACATACATACATACATACATACATACATACATACATACATACATACATACATACATACATACATACATACATACATACATACATACATACATACATACATACATACATACATACATACATACATACATACATACATACATACATACATACATACATACATACATACATACATACATACATACATACATACATACATACATACATACATACATACATACATACATACATACATACATACATACATACATACATACATACATACATACATACATACATACATACATACATACATACATACATACATACATACATACATACATACATACATACATACATACATACATACATACATACATACATACATACATACATACATACATACATACATACATACATACATACATACATACATACATACATACATACATACATACATACATACATACATACATACATACATACATACATACATACATACATACATACATACATACATACATACATACATACATACATACATACATACATACATACATACATACATACATACATACATACATACATACATACATACATACATACATACATACATACATACATACATACATACATACATACATACATACATACATACATACATACATACATACATACATACATACATACATACATACATACATACATACATACATACATACATACATACATACATACATACATACATACATACATACATACATACATACATACATACATACATACATACATACATACATACATACATACATACATACATACATACATACATACATACATACATACATACATACATACATACATACATACATACATACATACATACATACATACATACATACATACATACATACATACATACATACATACATACATACATACATACATACATACATACATACATACATACATACATACATACATACATACATACATACATACATACATACATACATACATACATACATACATACATACATACATACATACATACATACATACATACATACATACATACATACATACATACATACATACATACATACATACATACATACATACATACATACATACATACATACATACATACATACATACATACATACATACATACATACATACATACATACATACATACATACATACATACATACATACATACATACATACATACATACATACATACATACATACATACATACATACATACATACATACATACATACATACATACATACATACATACATACATACATACATACATACATACATACATACATACATACATACATACATACATACATACATACATACATACATACATACATACATACATACATACATACATACATACATACATACATACATACATACATACATACATACATACATACATACATACATACATACATACATACATACATACATACATACATACATACATACATACATACATACATACATACATACATACATACATACATACATACATACATACATACATACATACATACATACATACATACATACATACATACATACATACATACATACATACATACATACATACATACATACATACATACATACATACATACATACATACATACATACATACATACATACATACATACATACATACATACATACATACATACATACATACATACATACATACATACATACATACATACATACATACATACATACATACATACATACATACATACATACATACATACATACATACATACATACATACATACATACATACATACATACATACATACATACATACATACATACATACATACA
This sequence comes from Panzeria rudis, assembly GCA_956483635.1. Taxonomy (NCBI): domain Eukaryota; kingdom Metazoa; phylum Arthropoda; class Insecta; order Diptera; family Tachinidae; genus Panzeria; species Panzeria rudis. Next base: position 7,082 of record CATQFL010000275.1, read on the forward strand.
TACATACATACATACATACATACATACATACATACATACATACATACATACATACATACATACATACATACATACATACATACATACATACATACATACATACATACATACATACATACATACATACATACATACATACATACATACATACATACATACATACATACATACATACATACATACATACATACATACATACATACATACATACATACATACATACATACATACATACATACATACATACATACATACATACATACATACATACATACATACATACATACATACATACATACATACATACATACATACATACATACATACATACATACATACATACATACATACATACATACATACATACATACATACATACATACATACATACATACATACATACATACATACATACATACATACATACATACATACATACATACATACATACATACATACATACATACATACATACATACATACATACATACATACATACATACATACATACATACATACATACATACATACATACATACATACATACATACATACATACATACATACATACATACATACATACATACATACATACATACATACATACATACATACATACATACATACATACATACATACATACATACATACATACATACATACATACATACATACATACATACATACATACATACATACATACATACATACATACATACATACATACATACATACATACATACATACATACATACATACATACATACATACATACATTACATACATACATACATACATACATACATACATACATACATACATACATACATACATACATACATACATACATACATACATACATACATACATACATACATACATACATACATACATACATACATACATACATACATACATACATACATACATACATACATACATACATACATACATACATACATACATACATACATACATACATACATACATACATACATACATACATACATACATACATACATACATACATACATACATACATACATACATACATACATACATACATACATACATACATACATACATACATACATACATACATACATACATACATACATACATACATACATACATACATACATACATACATACATACATACATACATACATACATACATACATACATACATACATACATACATACATACATACATACATACATACATACATACATACATACATACATACATACATACATACATACATACATACATACATACATACATACATACATACATACATACATACATACATACATACATACATACATACATACATACATACATACATACATACATACATACATACATACATACATACATACATACATACATACATACATACATACATACATACATACATACATACATACATACATACATACATACATACATACATACATACATACATACATACATACATACATACATACATACATACATACATACATACATACATACATACATACATACATACATACATACATACATACATACATACATACATACATACATACATACATACATACATACATACATACATACATACATACATACATACATACATACATACATACATACATACATACATACATACATACATACATACATACATACATACATACATACATACATACATACATACATACATACATACATACATACATACATACATACATACATACATACATACATACATACATACATACATACATACATACATACATACATACATACATACATACATACATACATACATACATACATACATACATACATACATACATACATACATACATACATACATACATACATACATACATACATACATACATACATACATACATACATACATACATACATACATACATACATACATACATACATACATACATACATACATACATACATACATACATACATACATACATACATACATACATACATACATACATACATACATACATACATACATACATACATACATACATACATACATACATACATACATACATACATACATACATACATACATACATACATACATACATACATACATACATACATACATACATACATACATAGGCTGATAAACACAATACCATTCTTTGCATCGTGCAGTCGGGTGAAAACATCATTGATCACTGAGTTCATGTTTAAGCTTTGATATTGTTTAAGCTTCTTATTTATTTAAATAAAAGTTTGCTACAATATCTTTAGCTTTTCTATTAAAGTTTTGGGTAAAGCTTCCCTGACGATTTGCATTTAGCCCCAGTGAAATGCTAATATGAGCCAGCTTATACCATTCAGTGATCCATTGCAATGAGTTGTTGTAAAACAACTAACTAACACCCGTGAGCTTCGCTGCACAATATCCCTTTTGCAATTAAAAGAAAACTTTTAAATTTAACCCTTTTTATTATGTTTGTTTTAAATTAATTATACCTCTAAGAAATTTATTATTTGACATATTCGGACATGTTTTGAAAATTACGATGATTCGGTGATTTCAAATGCAAACTGTTAATAGCTGATTTGTTAGCGGGTTTATATTGTATTTTAAGTTTTTGTCATTTTAAGTTTTGTCATTTAGAACGTTTTATTCGAACTTTCTACGCTATAAATCCTGCAATTTACGAATGCAATAATTTAGCATTAATTAATTTTTTTGAAATGACCGTGATTTGACATCTCGTCATAATTTCATTTTAAATGAAATATATTTGTTGATGGTTCAGCAATGTCTATATGCATTTAATTGGTGCTTTATCAAATCGTCAGTAGACTTCAACGCCTGTGTAGTGTGGTATAAATTAAGAAAATAAAAAAAAACATCATTGATCACAGTAGCTTTGCTACTGTTTAAGTTTTTTATTTATTTAAATAAAAGTTTACTACAATATCCCTATATTTTCTATGAAATCTTTGGCCAAAGATTCCCTGACAATCTGACGATCATTAAAAAACTTACAGAAGTATCGTTTATCGGTAATAAAAACATTGCCCATACCGATATCGGCAAATCCTAAATATCGCCAATATATCGGTGTCGGATGCATCCCTAAAATAATCAACGCGTAACTTTTGTTTCATAAAAAATATATGGAGAAAAATTTTAAAAGTAAGACAACTCCGGACACTTGCTAAAAAAAGAAGGAGGACTACCACGGTTGACCTAAAAAAGGTCGATGTCCGGGGAAAAGAGGACGGATGGCAATCCTAAATATACGACATAAAATGCTACCTTGAGGAACTGCGGCTTCAATGGCCTGTGATTTACTTAGAAAATTACTTTCTTTGATGATGATTTTTCGTCCAGCTAAAAAGCTTTCTAATAGCTTATAAGTGGAGGAGGGTAAATTTTGCTTTAGTTTCTGGATTAATACTTCATGCCATTATTTATATCAAGCCTATGTTATCTACTGAAACCAAACTTATGATCTGGGATGCATCCACACTGCTTTCGCACAAGCAGTTTCTTTAATAGTTTTGACATATAAGACAATAAGCTTACAGACCTACAAGATTCCACTATCGTATGGTCTTTTCCGGGCTTAGGTATCATGGTAATCAATGAAATATTCCATTCCGCAGATTAGCATTCTAGGCGTAAAACAGTATTAAAAATGAACAGAATAATCCTTTTTGCTATATAGCCCTTAAAGCTTTTGTTGTCAGTAGATATGTTTGGAGTAAATACATTTTTCAAGTGTTTAACGAACAGAGCACCTTTTTCAGAATCAGTTCTTGCCCAGTCTCCATTCGAACGTCCTAACGGAGGTTTACACATTTCCAGTCTTTTAAGGCCTCTGGCTGCTCGCCATAACGAATAACCCATTTTAAGTGTTGCGTCAAATGCATGCTAGTTTTTTTGCAGGGATTTCGTGTTCAGCAGTTTTAATAACTTTTTTAACTGCTTGGTAGAATATACCTGCAGCCTAATTTTTAATTCATTATTTTCGAACTCTTCTTATTTTTCAGACAATAGCCGTTCCACATCTTCAGAATAAATTTTATTATATCTCACCTATCGAAGGGTAGAAGTAGCATATTGAGGATTATTTTGAGACCTCTATATCTTCATGCGTTCTTAACGGCAAGTTTTGCGTGCAATGGACACTAAAATATTTATTGTATTTTAACCAATTAATAAATTGAGCTGAGTGGCATTAAGCACTCAGCTCATATGAGTTTACCTTGAAGTTAGCTTGGGAATGCCGCATTAAGCTAAATCAGCTAAGCACCATGAATAATGCCACACTCTGCTGGGTTCCTACACTCGTCGGGGTGGTAGGAAACGAAAATGCAGACAAAATAATCAGAACCGTTTTGCGGACTTGGATTGGATAAAATCCGGCAAGATATACCGACGGAGATCCAGAGTACCAGGGAACACCTCTGGTTCAATCTCCTCGGATTGAGGCATCCAAAGCTAATGATTGGAACGTAAAACCAAAATCGTTTCATAGCCCTCATGTCACTGAGTAAAAACAATCTAAGAATGCTCACAGGTTTCCTTACAGGCCATTGGCGACTGAGAAAATACGTCAACAGACTTGGAATTGAGAGTAACAGCCTCTGCTGAGATATGAGGATGAAACTCCAGAGGATATTCTGAAGGACTGTGAAGCGTTTTGCCACAGAAGATATAGCCAATTAGGAAGCACCTATTGGAGGATTGGGAGCTCCCAACACTAGACCCACCGGCAATCTGGAGATTCCTCAGGCGAGTAGGTCTAGATCAGGTGCTCTAGCACTTGGCAAGGAATACAATAGATCTTCTTCGGTCGCAGTATTCTGTGTTTCCTGTTTAGTTTAACTTCATTCATTTATGCAACTAATTAATACGTGCTTGCATTAACTCGTAAAGGTGAAGACACATAACGCGTTTACACGTGCCAGCGCGTGCTTTTCCAACTTTAAACACTGTAAAAGCGGCAAGTTACTCATCACGCGTTCGAAGTATTTTTGTTATACCATTTCAAGCCTTTGCTCATTACTTTTTTGTTTTTTTTTACATTTTATGTTTCTTTTCGATTTGTTTCCATAGTTTGAAAAAAAAAATACATTTGCAATAGTTTAACTTTCATTCACAAAAATGTAATCAGCTGCATCTGGCAACACTAAGGCTGACCCCCAAAACGTCAGTTGCTTTGTATTCGAACAATGTATAGTGCTTCATATCGTCGCAGTACAAAACATTGACAATGAATACCTATTCAAAACGTCGTCGACAAATATCAGAAACGCCGCAAATAAGTAATCATGGTATCGGTTTCAAAGTTGATGCAATGTTTAGCAACTTCGCATACATACACGATCTAAATACCGCAGCAGAACTGTATACAAACTTTGTATTGATACGTTTTGGAAGTCAACCTAACTCTTAAAACGCATTTAACGCGAGAAAGAGTTGAAAGTTGCTGAACTTTTTGCGGCACACGCGTTTCAAACTTATTTTTGTAACTTGCTTTATGTAAACACACCTTTTGACTGAAGTCTGTAACGTGTTCACGCGCTCACTGGGAACGCCTTTTACTACTCCGAAATAAATAACATCAGTAGTTCTTAGCGATCTGTTGCCAATAGGTTGGCTGACCACTTGAAATTACATTCAAGCCCATTTTAGAAATTGTGTCAAACAAAACGCAACAACTAGCGGCCAAAAAGCGTAAACTCAAAAAAAATCTCGTTAAAAAATATTCTTCTTAATTACGTATTTCTGTAGTAGAATACCCGTTGGGAGAGTAAATTGATAAAATCGCCAGGTTTTGATGAACATTTTCAATGCAGTTGTTAGTTGCTTAAAGTAGTCTTCACAATGATCACCCATTAAGTAGTGTTTTAATCGCGATTTTATAAGTATATATTCTTCTTAGTAAATAAAACACATTGCGCTAAATAATACCCAGCAAAACCTTTTTGTAATTTTTGTCATCGATAGTACTTTATTAATGGGTACAAAGTAATGAGTGGTACTTATTTATCTTATACCTATGCTTCAAATTAGAACTACTACTTAGTTTTTAATAAAATTAGTACGTATTTTTCTCATTATTTTAAAATAGTTATAATTTGTTGTTATGTATCAATAAAATAAGTAGACAACAACTTTTTAAGTCAACATGTGTTTGTGTATGAAAACGAACAATAGCTGAGTAGGTAAAGTACTTCTTAACACATCTAATCGAGCGCAGGTTCGTATCCCAGCTGGGTAAATAAAAATAAAATTGAAAAAATATAAATAAAATATGATGTGTATAATTTTTTGTTTTAATTTTAATATGCTTATTTGACTACTTATTCTTTAGATTCCAATAAGTTAAATAATAACTAGATAATTAATGTGACAATGTAAATACATTTGTAAGGAGTACCCCTTATTTTGCTGACTTCTCAAACAAAAATAAGTAGATATCGAGTCAAATTGTAAGTAGCTACGACTTAAATCCTCATATACTTTTCTGCCTACCAGTAAGCAACGTCTTTGCTGGGTAGGCTAATCACGTAACGGGAAGACGTGCCGCATATAAGGTGCACTCTAACGGGCAATTAGGAAATGATAATAGTGATAGGTATTGTACGCAGGGGTTTCAGATCTTTTCTGGCCTGTTTCGCCAAATTGATTTTGAAAATCGCCAAAAGTCGTCAAAATATATTTTATGCAGTTTTTCTTAAACTATATTTTATAAAAAATTTGTTTTTATATACCAGATTTTCTTTATAGAAATTTTTATAAAATAATCGCATAAAAAATAGAAAAAAATCGCCAAAAGTAGAAAAAATATCGCCAAAAATTATTTCTTGTAAATTTTTTTCATCAAAATTCAAGAACCATTAATGATTACGATTAATTCATATAAGAAAAATGCAATGAGTTCTAATACATTATATGTTCTAAAACTGTCATCAGAGTAGTCATCCTGTTTCAAAAACATTATAGGAGCGTTTCAAGTTTTTAACAAAACAAGATGCGAAAATTGCAATATATTGGCGGATTCAGTGTTTGATGGAAATAGTTTTGTATTGCTTAATACAGCATCAAAATAATATTAGCGGTGTTCAGTTTTTGATGCAAATGGGCTTGCATAAGTGAGAATGTAAAATATCGTAGCTTTTTTTTATAAAATCCAACAACAATTTTGTGTATTTTTCATAAAAAAAGCTACGATATTTTGCATTTGCGCTTTTGATAAACGTTTGGCCAAAATATCTTTCTTGTTAAAAAGTAGCCATAAAAATCGTCAACAAATTTATTTATCGCCAATAAAATAGCCATGTCGCGAAACCAAAAATGTTGACGCTAGACAAAGCTAAAAATCGCCACGTTTGGCGAGAAATCGCCATATCTGACAACCCTGATTGTACCAAACAAAAACTTAGATCAGCACAAAAACATAAATATGAAAATAAGGCCAAGTTCCTATGTAAAAATTTCTGCCGTAAAAAGTACTGAGATCAAAACGAGGCTTAAGTTCTTGATAAGTACAATACCATACCATTTCTAGGCAGCCTATTAGTTTCGAAATAGTTTTTTTACCATTCTAATATGGGGAAAATATTGCCAGCCTAGTAGTTATTTTACCTATCAAGAGCTTGGTCGTAATTTTGCTCTCAGTACTTTTTACGGCCGAAATTTTTGGGTAAGACCCAGCAAAAACTTTGTTTACTGGAAGGCAAAAAAGTATATGAGGATTTACGTCATAACTACTTACAGTTTGACTCGATAACTACTTAGTTTTGCTTGAGAAGTCCAAAAAATAAGGCGTACCCTTACATATGTATTTACATTGTAACAGCAATTAGCTAGTTATTATGTGGCTTACTTCAAGCTAAAAAATAAGTAGTCAAATCAAAAATTTTAATAAAAAAAAATTTACACACATTATGTTCCATTATATTTTTTCAATTTTATTTAAGTTTTTTTAAATTTATTTTTTTGACCCATCTGGGATACGAACCTGTGCTCGTTCAGATATGAAGACAAGAACTTTACCGACTCAGCTATTATTGACTTATAAGTTTAAGCGACAAAAATTAGTTTTCATGTACAAACGCCTGTTGATTTAAAAAGTGGTTACCTACTTATTTTATTAACACATATCAACAAATTGTAACTACTTTCAGATAATGAGAAAATACTTACCGCCAATTTTTTCCTTAGATTCGCAAAGTCATTTATGTTTAAATTCGCTTTAAATACAAAATTCTGTTTTGCATTAAACACTTAAATCAAAATTAATTTACCAATCTTGGACATTTAAATTCGATTTAAGTTTTACAAATTACCATATGATTGTGACTCCTTGTTCTACTTGTACAAACAAAAGTATTGTGGCCGCTGACAAATCAACTTTTTTTGGCGTTAAATTTGGGGTTTCTTCGTCTATATTTCGATTTCTATCATTTTGTAAGCTTTTTTTATTCTTTTAAAACATTGCAGCAACCTTTCATTATTCTTATTTCCTAAATGTAGAAAAATATATTTTTTGGAATTTTTCTTTGTTTATGTTGAACAGCTGCTTATTTGGGACATTTATGGGAAATTTATAATATTTTAATGGTGCTACCATATTTTTGCCACAATTAAATACAAATAACGAAGTACGACTGAAAAACGGAATTTGTATTTAATTACAATTTAAATTTATATGAAAATTAGCAAAATAAATATTTAATTACTCAAGTCAAAAACTGGCGGTTAAAAGCACTATGATACAAAAGTTGAGAAAAAAATTATTCAGGTGCTCTCATACACCAATTTTGTTTGGTTGGAGCCCATAGAGAAAGAAAATACCTATGGTTTTTTAGGTCACTTCGTAAAGTGATTTTATAACGGTAAATGTAGTGAAAAAACGGGTTTCTTAAAGTTTGAAATATAAACAGTCATTACTTCTTGGTTTCAAAACGGATTTCTACGATCGATTTTATTAAAAATTAAGTGATGTTACTGAGTTGATAAAAATCACAATTTTCATATATATAACAGAAAAAGTTTTATATATATGTGTGTGTATGTTGTATGAATATCGCAATTTTTGTCAATTGATTTACTTCACTTAATTTGTCAATAAATCGACATTTGTCGAGCGATTGATAAAAATTTTAAATTTCACCCCTCTTTATTTTATGATGAGCTTTTGAAAACGAAAAAAAATTTGGAATTGCATGAAAAAACTAGTTTTTCTGAATAACAAAACACAAAACATAACATAACTCATTTATTTTTTAACCGATTTTAGTGTAATTACACGTTTTGAAAAGCTATTCCTATAGTGGTCTAGTATCTCATAAGCAACAGTAAAATTAGAAAAGTAAAATTTTGTTGAAAAACAAATTTTTCTTTACACTTAAGCCACAATAACTTAGTCATTTACTAACTGATTTTCAGAAATCATGCCTTATTTGAAAGATAAGCATCATATCTTTCAATTTGAAAGAAGCATCATATAAGATAAGCATCATATTTTTCAATTTGAGAAATCCGTTTTGAAAGAAACAAGTAATGACTATTTAAATTTCAAACTTTAAGAAAACCGTTTTTTCACTACATTTACATAGGTATTTTCTTTCTCTATGGGCTCCAACCACACAGAATTGGTGCATGGGAACCAGTGTGACCAGATTTTGAAATAACATAAAGCTAGATCATGTTTCAAATAGTGGTAAAAAAAAGCTGAAATATGTAATTGAAAGGTAGAAATTAAAGTTAAACTATTTAGTTGCTTGCTAATAGCAATTTTTCATTCCTTGAATACTTTTCATAGTTTAAATAACACCTACGCGTGTGTAGTACAGCGACTCACATTGTATGAAAACATTTTTTTATATTACTCTTCTCAAATTAAAAATCAATGTTTTCTGAGAACTCCCATAATAATTTCGGCATCTATAGTTTGCTCATAAAAATCTAATTTATCGAAACTTTTCCGTGCTACATCAAATCGCCGAGATACGTATAATTTTTTTCAAGCTATTTTCATAATATTTTAGAATTTATCTTCGATGGGAAACACTGTAGTACTTTGTATATTTCCTAAAATATAGTGGATTTATTGATGACCGCTCGTGAGGCGGTTGATTATGTCCGAAATTTATTTATTTTTGTTGCTTTTAAAGCTGAGAGAGTCCTTTAAAAACCAAACAGAAGTGGCAGAAGGTCTTTCATAAAAAACCTATTCCTATATACAATACGCTAAAAAAACTCACACTATTTCATATGTACTTTAGAAATATGTTTTCATATCTATAGGTACATTAAGTACAGGCCACACAGGCGTTTTCAAAACGCACGTTTCTGTGTCTTTCTATTGAATTTGAAAGTTTTAAATTTTTAATGATTGATTTATGAATTTTTTAGTCGAAGTGAATTGTTTTTATTCAAAGTTATTTAATTAGTTTGGCTTAAGTTCATTTTTAATTTAATCTTTCGATCAAATTATTTTTTATTTAAGAAAGAATTTTTAAGCATGTAAATAGTGAACATTCAAAGAAAAATTTCGTTGTACGGAAGGTTGAACGGACAGCTGTTTCGTGACTACTAAGTCTACTTATCAGAGTTCTTTACCCACAATACCACTGACAGTGGCAACAACACTGTAGCGAAAATCCTACTAATTTTAGTAAGCTCAATTAACAGACTGTCGCCATCTTGTGGCGAGTCGCACCTATTAATGAACTTTTTCTAAATGTTCGGATCTTCACTAACTGTCTTCTCTTAGCCTGCTCAACCATTTTTACATTTTTTTAAAATTTGAAACTTAATATAATAACATGCGTTTTAAAAACTTCAGTGTGATCTGGCCCTCCTAAGAGCATTTTACTTGAAAATTTACGAATTTCATAGCAAATCAGGAAAGTAATTACATACTTATGGGTATTTAAAATCTCAATTAAATAATAAATCTTAAAAAGTACAAACTGTTCTGATAAGACATTTCATTTTAAATAGCCCGCCATTTTAACAGTTGTCATAAGTCAACCTGTAACTACTGAACAAACGACAAGTAAAAACTACGCCATTAATAAAAATTTAACGATATGCGCTTCAAAAATGCAATAAAATTATCAAAATTCACTACAAAAATGGTGAAAACTTCGCTGTCACTGTTCGCAAAACTAATGCATTTTTGAGTCGACGTGAAGCACGGCTCTACGTGGCACACAAGTAACGATACCATCGCTATTTTGCGTAAAAAGTTTCTTGACCGTGTGATTTCTCGACGCGGCGATCACAATTGGCCACCGAGATCTTGTGATTAACATTTTTAAACTTTTTTCTTTCGGGCTACGTTAAATATAAGATCTATGCCAGTAGCCCACAATCGATTCAAGACCTCAACGATGGAATTCGTGAACGCATCGAGGACATACCGCCGCAAATGTGGGAATTGCTAATGGAAAATTTCATGGAAAGATTAATGTCCTGTAAGCGTAGCGAGAGTAGAGTAAAAGACAAAAAACCCGAAGGTCCTGTTTTGTTGATTGTTGATGTAGATAATCTTACGTGCATAGAAACCATGAAACTAAATGTAGCTTTGTAACTACTTGACATGGTTCCATACATCAATTTTTTCCGGAAAACTTTTTTAATTAAATGCAATTGAAACTTATAAAAAAGCTAGAGAAAGCTAAATGCTTTTTAAAAAAAACTAAACAAAAAGCTAAATTAAATATTTCAAGCTAAATAGGAAAAAATAAAGATAAATTTAGCTCGAAAAAAGGTAATATTGTCACACGGATGGGAACCCCCTGCATAATTTTAGTGTATCACAGTGTAATTTTATTAAAAAATAATTAGCAGTTATGATTTGAAGCATAGTAATAAGATAAATAGGTACAACTCATTACCTTGTAAGCCATTAATAAAGTACTGCCGATTACAAATGGCAAAAGTTTTTGCTGGGCAACTGGTTTTATTTTCACATTTATGTTTTTGTGCGAATATAAATAACACTAGTGGATCTTAACTACTTTGGGCCCAAGAAATCTAATTGCTTTTGAAGATTGGTGTGATTTTGTTTATTAGGAATCGACCTAACGTCCAAAATTTTCAAGACAACAAGCCCTGCTAGAGCATGGTGTGTGCCAATACATTAACCAAAAACGCTTAAGTCTTCTCCTAGAAACCGCATGTTGTTTCGTGAAAACTCGATGAGTAGTTTAGAAGTTACAGACTTAACTTTTTTATTTCACTGCAGTCTACGATTAAATCATCAGACAATAAAAACAACAAAGTTAATTATAAAAACTTTTGATTTCAATAAGAAAAGTAAATTGAAAGATTTATGAAGATTGTAGAAGTTGAAGAAAATAAAAGTAAATGACTCACAACTACCAACTTCTGGGCTTACAAATGCCATAAAAATATTTGGTAACAATAATAAAATCTTTTCGAACAAAAACAGTATTTGGCAGATAGTTTTTGGTGTGTGATGCTTCGCGTGTGAGTGGTAATTAAAAAAACTGGTTATTGTTAAAAGACGTTTCATCGTGATCATAATAAATGCTATTTTTGGGGAAAAAATATAATAAATAATAATATATTAAAACTTAGGAGAAAAAACCCAGAAGTAAATTTTTAAAAGATCTTTAAGCTGTCTATTTAAGTTAAGTGTGTCAAGGAGCTTTTCTGTCTAGTGCCGGTATAGTTGGAGCATTTTTTTTAGAAAATATCAGTCATACATATAGTCACCGAAAATGCAAAACGACATATCTAGCAAAAAATTCAAAATCCTACTGTTCATTCATTCTGGCATATTAAGTCCAAATACATCACCATGCAAAGTTTCAGACTCTTCCGACTATAAATAACGATTTTATTGACATAATAAAAGGAGGGATCTTTTCTATCTATCTACAAGAGTTATGATTTTTAAATGTAAAAAAATGAACTAAATGTTTTTGCATACAAAAACATAACTAAGGTTATATTTTTTAGTTTATAGATTTATTAACGCCAAGGCAGATTTAACCAAATAAACCTATTAGCATAGCTGACTTACCCCAAGTAGTAAGCTCATTGGCGTAGCGAGACACTTTTTTAGGGGGGGCAATCATTTTTTTTTTAAATTTTTAATTCGGTTATGGATTTTTCTAACTAATAATATCACTAAAAAATCGATTGCTTTTAATAACACTGCTTTACAAACTTTTATTTTTTGAAGTTCTTTTTTAGAATAATTATGATGTGATAAACACACAAAAGTAATAAAATATTTCATTTCGGCTATTATGCATAATATAACGGTTCATTTTCGTTTTTCGGTGTATACTTCTTGTTAAAGCGTCATTCATAATCAAAGGCTGGTTCGTTTAAAATGAATTATATATTATTTGAGAGGCTACTAAATTATGCGTCGAATAGTGGCTCTGATCGAATAAAAGGCGACCAAGTTAGAGTGGATAAAAAAATTCTATGACATTTTTAAAGTTCATCACCTTTTCGGAAGCTGTTTTGTACCACAAATAAAAAAATCCATAGTTTTATAATTTCATTGAATAAACCATTAGATTATAAAAATATTAAGCCATAATGGACCTAAATCTGGTGAAAAGATAAATTTTTTATTCTGTGTTTTATTATTTAAACTATTTATGATCAAAATCTTTACTTTATAGGCAAATAAAACAATTTATTCCATTTTTGTTCCCAATGTTTCATTGGCTTTGTTCCGGTGTCTTTAGAAGAATCTTATCGACTTTGGATGGTGCTTTATAGCCCGTTCAGGCTGCAGCCAAATTAAGTTTTTCTTGATTTCGGCTGAAATCAACTTGAAATTAAGTAATTTCCCATACATTTTGTCATATCCCAAATTAAGTTATTTTCCTTAATTTCGGCGAAATTAACTTGAAATTATAATGCACATCCCTGTTTTTGTTTTAAAGTTCCTTTTTTGGAACACCATGTATACAACTGTGGGGGCGAAAAAAATAAGTTGACATTTGTTTTATTTAAAATACTAAAATTATAAAAACAAAACATATAAAAATATTTCAAACGGATGAAAAGAATGCGTTGTGCCCATGAAAGTGCGAAATTCATATAAACTTTATGAAATAGAAGATGTTTCAAGTTTCCAATACCAGACGAAATCAAGTCAAACGCAGTATGAACACTTTTAATTTGGTAAGTAATTTCGGTACGAAATTAAGTAATTTTGGTGCAGCCTGAATGGGCTACTAAAGGGATACATACATAAAAAACAAATGTACCGATATATGAACAATGGCTGATGTGAACTTGTTTCAGTGTATAGCATATCATTCCAAATTACCCTAAAAAATGCATTAGCAAATTTAATCCTTATCGTTGTAAATTGACAACCTGTTTGAATTATTTTGTGTATTTTACATAGAATTATATTTCCATTATTGTTTACATATTTTGTTATGTAGGTATTCTTCAAAAGAAAATTCTCAAAATACACGACAGAACAGAACAACGTTGTTTTTGGAAAATTTTCCCTGGTTCCTTAGAATAATTATCCTATCTAATTCTTTCTGAATATCACGTTACGGACTTTTGCGCAATAAAATCGTTTGGACTCAAAGGCAAATTAGTTCGAAATAATCACACCAAAATATAAAATTTCTGTTTCAAGTAGAGAATTGCAAAATTGGAATTGATAACACTCGTCGCGAAAATTTTGACTAACTTCATTAAGAAAAATATGTGTCATGAAGCAAAAAATCGTATCCAAAGAAGCATACGTTATCTTAAAAGTAATTCAATAAAACCTAAAGCTTTTCATATACATACATCAAGGACATTATTTACTCAATATTAAAGAAATGTTACGTTTTAAAATAAAAGAAGTATGCATTTAGTATAAAATTTAGAAATTGTGGATTACGATTTTCTTGCGGTTAAGGGTCGTTATAAACTTTTGGATATCATATCGATGGTCATACATTGTATAACTTGGAACTGAATTTTTATTATTTTTCACAAAACGCAGAAAACTTTCCGATTCTCAAAACAAAATAAAAAAAATTTGTTGAGAGTATCTACTAAATAATTTTCAGATATTTTATTTCTATGCTAGTAACGCTTTCAGCATATTTATAGCGTAATTTCTTCTACTGAAAAGTTGTAAAAACGAGTTACGTGTTATCTACTTATGACCATCGATATGAAAATTTTTTTAAGGTCTAAAACTTTTAAAAATCATGTTGCGGATGGGCCATTCGACTAATTTTATGCACAACGGGACCCAGTATCAAAAGGTTTTTAAAATGTTGTATGCACTACTTTTTATATTTTGTTGGAGAAAATACATATCATAAGAATAAAATAAACACACTCGTACATTTTTGTTTAGGGTTTTTACGTAATAAACAAAAATGTGGCAATTATTGGAAACTAAATTTTTATAAAAATTGTAATGATTTCTGTAAGTAAACGCGATACATTTACGATTTGAAAACTAATATGTATGTCTTTCCAAACATAGAGAAGTTTTTAATAATTTTTATTAAATATGTCAGCAATTCTGGGAGGGGGGGGGGGGGGCATTGCCCCCCAGAAAGACCTATCTACGCCAATGGGTAAGCTCTATATAAAGGAAGATTAAAAATTATACCTTATATGTCAAACCCCATAATAAATAATCCTACAAAAATTCTATGTGCATAAAATTTTGTGTGCATGCTGCTGCAGCAATAAGTATGTAGTTTAAAAATATTTATAATTGCTTTTGTTGTAAAAATTAAACTTAGCAGAATTTTTTTTATAAATATGTACATAACTTTTATCGTTGAAACCTAAATATGCGAGTTTATCGAAACTTTGGACATAGCTGGGATATTTGTGATAAAAAAAGTTCAGAACTGCAATGTTCAAATTGTACAAGAGATATTCTTTAAAAAAATCTAATTTTCCTATTTATAAATATTGAGTGGGTGAGTTACAAAGCTCGTTCGTTACAAAAATTAAAAAATCGAGATAATAATTGATTCTGACAGATCTTTTAGCGCTTTATGAGAATAAATATACAGATTGTATCGAATGATGTTCCTTACCATGTTTTTACGTGACCTAAAATCTCAGTTTGTAACAAAACTGGTTCCACTCACCAGACATTTTTAAAACTATCTCCTTGCATGTTCTGTAGCAAAACTCGCTGATTCACTACCTTCATCTTTCTGTTCTGCGATGGCTGCCAAGGGCAAAATAAAAATATGATTATCTTAGGACTGCTATGTAAATTTTCGCCTCAATCACGAAGTTGCGAAAAATTACTAAATCTTATACTGTACTTGGACACACATAATAAAGCCAATCAAATACTGAGATTTGTCTACTGAATTCTGTTCTGTACGGAAAGTTTGGGGAGGTTTACCTATATATGACTACATTTTAAATTCAAGCCTGTAAAGCAAATGATCATAGAAAAACGCTAAAAGGCTGTGATAGGAGAGATAACTAAACGATTAAGTCTGTAAATGATAAAAACACATTCATGACATTCCAAGACTACTTCCCATCAATGTGGATGTTAAACATGAAAAGCAAAAAGATGTTTAAGTCCTTTCATACAAAAAAAAGTTAGAGATAATAAAGACTAGAAATTTTACGTTTCGGTCTTGGACAATAATAATATTGGTCATGGCATGGAAGAAAACAATGAGGACTACACTAAACATGAAGATTTCATTTTATCTACTGAAAAATTCATATATTTTTCTAAAATTTTTTAAAAAGGTATTATTGCAATTTTTAGTACTGTTTCCATAAACTTAATAAATTTATATAATTTATAAGATAAAGTGAAGTTGATTAATTAATTATCTGGTGGGCTATAGTGTGTTGCAAAACTTGCTCGATCCCAAATGGTTTGTAGCAAAACTCGTTTGTTTCAAAAATTCGTAGCAAAACTCGTTCGTTCCAAACTTAAATCTATTATTTTTCTATATTGCAGTTATGTAGTTTAAATTTTTCAACTGTTGAGTTATTAATCCAGAATGATACAATATTTCCGAATCAACAGCATTCAACTAATTTCGTTCATTTAATCTGGCGCAACGTGTTTTTTTAAATTTTCCCAAAAATTCGATGAAAGTGTAACGAACGAGTTTTGTATCTCAGCCACTCATATGTATTCATGTTTGATTTTTTAAAACTGAAGAAAACTACCCTAGCGGGGAGGGAACTGACCTGTCGCGTGATTAGTCTTTGGGGGATAGGGACCGGTTCGTCTTCTAACACTTTGCTTGGAACGGACCTATCACTTTAATATGGCTTTGTCATAGGAGGGAGCAATTGAAACCTCTTAGACATTTTGTGATGGGTCACTAGACTGATCTGAAAAATCTTGCCAGTTACAGTTTCTATAAAACTATAATTGTGGCATCTTGCTTGAGTTCATTTAGTTTACATAAACCCCTCATACTCATTGTAACTCATCTGGATTTAATTATTTTTAAATTAAATGTTTAAATTGTTTCGGGCTAGGCGATTTCGGTGCAACTCAAGTTTTTTTATATATCTTGTTACGTGTTTAGAAAACACTGTCTTAACCAGCGGCACATCTATATCTTTATGAATTCGCTTGTTTCTGACATACCATGGGGCTGCTGTAATCCTACGGAGTATTTTATTTTGTCGCCTTTGAATTTTTTCTACAATTGATGCCGAGGCAGTGCTCCATAACTGGATACCGTAGGACCATATTGGTTTTAGAATCGAGTTGCATAGAATAAGTTTACAATCTATGCTTAAAGTAGAGTTCCTTCCAATGAGCCAATTCATTTGAACTTGACTTCCATGTTAGACGACGATCAAGATGAACACCGAGATTTTTTACTTCAGTGTGTTGAGGTATAGTTTGGTGTTTTATTTGTATAGGTGGGCAGGTTTCTCTGCATAATGTAAAGGTAATGTGTAGACAATTTTGCTCGTTAATTTTAATTCGCCGTTGTTTTAGCCATTGTTCCAACTGGGTTATGAAAAACACTGGGTGGCATCTCTACTAATTTTATTTTACTAAATTTTATTTTTTTGTAAAACTAATGTGCACATAAATAGTACATTTAATAGTACATATGTACCTCTAATAATAAATACCTGCGTATACACATATATGTACATTTTTTTCGTTTAAGGTAAAAAAAAATTATTTTGAAAAACTTAAAGTGCACATATGCGATTTCTTTTAATTCATTAGTAGTTCCAATTATGCATGATTTCTGTAATTGAACAAACTGTTCAATTAAACGGGATTCTTGTAATTGAACGAATTGTTCAATTAAGCGGGTATCGGCTAATTGGTTCCCCAGTTAATTGAACAAAAAGTTGTGCAAATTTTGATGTGCAATTAACCGAAAAATACTGTATAATACAGGGCCGACGATGCTGCCTTGCGGCACTCCGGCTTCAATCGGTTGCAGAGGGCTTAGAAAATTATCTTCCTTAACAACAAATTTTCGTTTAGTTAAGAAGCTTTCTAAAAGCTTACGGGTGTTTGCGGGTAGGTTTTGCTTTAGTTTATGTATTACACCTTCGTGCCATACTTTATCAAATGCCTGAAAAACATCGATGAAGAGCGCAGAATAATATTTCTTTTCCTCGAAGGTTTTTCTAACCACATTCACGAGTCTATGTGTTTGTTCAATCGTGCTATGTTGAGTCATAAAACCGAATTGGTGGTCTGGAATGCATCCATTACCATTCAGTGTGGGTATTAGCTTACACATAAGTAGCTTTACAAATGGCTTTGACACATTAGACAATAGGCTTATCTGCCTATAGGTTTCCACCTTCGTTTGATCTTTGTCTGGCTTAGGTATCATGGTAATTAGCGAAACTTTCCATTCTGCGGAATAGCATTTGAGCCGCAAAATACCGTTGAATATAAATATAATTATCCTTTTTCCAGTAAAGGGTAGCTCTATGAGAATTTTATTGCTTATTTTATCAGCG
Source organism: Panzeria rudis (assembly GCA_956483635.1). NCBI lineage: Eukaryota > Metazoa > Arthropoda > Insecta > Diptera > Tachinidae > Panzeria > Panzeria rudis. The sequence continues at coordinate 26,063 of CATQFL010000275.1, forward strand.
CCTGGAGCTTTTTTGAATTTGAACCCGCAATGCAGTGTTCAATCTCTTGAATATTGAAACTGAAGGTAACATCTGATATAGCGAGGACTGGTGGCAGTTCAACTATAGTATTAGGCATACTTCGAGTAAATAATTTACAAACAGAGGACCTTTTTCAGCGTCAGTTCTTGCCCAGTCTCTATTCGGAACTCGCAATGGAGGGTTATATATCACTGTTCTTTTGAGGCCTCGGGCTGCTCACCATAGCGAATAGTCTGTTTGAAGTGTAGCGTCGAGCCCATTCAGAAATTTTTGAAGAGAAGCGGTTTTTATATTTTAGTAGAGTTTTAAGCTGTTTAGTACATTCCTTCAGCCTAGATTTTAGCTGAGGGGATCTGTAGCATTGCCATTCTCTACGAACTCTTCTTTTTTCATATAAAAGCCGTTCTACACCTGCTGAATAAATTGTATTATATCTGACCTAAAGATTAGTAGTAGTAGCATTTACAGCAGCTTGCCTCAAACATTCTAATAGAGTCATCTATGTCAGCAGGCGTTTTTAATGAATTATTTTCTGTGCAATGAGCACTCAAATATTTATTTTATTTCAATCAATTTATACGCGTGGTTGTCATCGTTAAATCACAAGAGGGTGAAGAAGTTGTATGTGAATATATAGTGACAATAGTTGGTGAGTTATCTGAAGACAAATCTAAAGATGCTTCAACTTGGATCATTTCTTTGGGCATACCCTTTACCACTTCAAAATCAATAACATCAGGAATTTTTCGGCGTTCTGTTGGCCAGTAACTTGACTGCCCGGTTGATATAACATTCAAACGCATTTTAGAAATGGTGTCAAACAAAACGCGTCCCTTTGGTATAATGAGACGTGATCCCCAGAACGTGTGCTTAGCGTTGTAATCACCGGCGGGCAAAAAGCGTAGGCCTAGTGAATTAAAAATTCTACTATATTGATTTTTTGTCAATTGCTCAAAAGTACCTGTCCTATGATTTGTGAAAATAGGAATGTACCGTGGCCGGTCAAACTAGACCCCATCTCTTTACAGATATAAATGATCCAACACTATGTAAAAATTAAGAAATATTGTCTTCGTTTCTTTTTTGCGAAAGTTTTAGTTAAATTTTAATAATGAAATTCTGAATTTAAAAAATTGCATTGTCAGGTGTAAATGCCAATTTGATTGCATTTGTTAAAAACAAAATAGTGGAGTTCAGTGTTTGATGCAAATAGTCCTGCGAAAGTGCACATACAAACTATCGTAGCTTTTTTTTTATCAAATATATCAACAAAATGTGCTAAGGTTTAAGGCTACGGTAATCTGCATTTTAAGTTTCGCAAGACTATTTACATTAAACACTGAACGCCGCTAATTTTCTTCACACTACATTACTTGCGGTTACTTTTTTCGGTTTTGGTGGAATGAAATCAGATGACGATTGGTCCGGTTGTCAAAAAAATATAAATAAATTTCATTCATACGTCATTGAAAATAAATAAAACAAGAAAGCTATAAGCATTTATTAAAACATTATTAAATACAGATCAGTTTCAATGAGTGGGAGGGGTTTATGTAAACTAAATGAGCTCATACTTTCCTTGGAACTATATGCGAGACCAGTTTTATAGAAAGTATAATGACCGATCACAAAATGTCTAAAAGGTATCAATTGCTCCCTCCTATGACAAAGCCATGTTAAAGTGATAGGTCCTTTCCCTGCAAAGTGTTAGAACTCGAACCGGTCCTTATCCCCCAAGGACTAGTCACGTGACAGGTTCTGCGTCAGTTCCCTTCCCCCTAGGGAGAGTATCTGGGAGGAGAGTAAATTGATGAAATCAGCAGGATTTGATGAACAACTCCAATGCAGATGTTAGTTGCTTGAAGATAGTCCTCACAATGATCACCCATTAACCCTAGAATGGTAAACATCGCCTGTGAGGCGAAGACAATTTTTCTTTTTGCGATATATCTTGATCGCTTCCTCGTATAATTTTAATGGTTTTTTGAGATGATTACTTTTAAGGCGCAGCTACTAAACTGCCTGGACTAGATACCGCGAGATGGAAATGAGCTTGACGCGATTGATCATGCTACTAACGATGATACAGACCAACCAAGCAAAAAAAGGCAAAAGATCAAAATGCGATTTATGTACTCTGAAATTGAAGCATATAAGCATATATTTTGGCGTAAAATGTTAGAAAACTTACTGCTTGCAGCACTTATCATTTTGCTCTGCAAAATTTTTTAATGTCATTACCCAGTAAAAAATTTTCGTGTTTTTGAAGCACTAAAGAAATAAAGCGCTTCGTAGTTCGCTTTAAAGTATGAGCTTGTTCAGAAGCTGATTTAATACCGTCACAACAATGCAGGTTTTGAAGCTACAAAAGTATTTACTTTTTACTTATACAAAAGCTTCGTAAATAAACTATATAAAAAAGCTTATTGTATAGTGCTGATCCAAACCAGGTTTTTAAGCGAGAATGAAGAGTAAGTTTATTTGAGTTTCTTGGTGCTGTTTTGCAACAGTGTTTTTGGTCGAGTGATTGGTACGTTGGACTTCAAACCTGAAGGTTCTTAGTTCGATACTAGTTGAAGTTAAAATAAAAAACATTGAGTAAAAATATGAAATGGATAAAAATAAATAAAGAAACGAAATAAGAAAAACTCGAAATGGCGTTAACGACGCCAACCCACATCGAACCATTTTTCATATATTTTCAGTTCTACTGTTGAAAATGTTGACGATTTTCAGCGCTTCAAAAGCGCTTTTGTGAGGAAAAATGTACTACTCCAATCCGGGAACTCGCCATACAAAAATCAGCAGCGATATCAGCAGGTTTGTCGGCGCTACTTTTATTCCATAATAGTAGAAACCTGCTTTAATGGAAGCAACTTTTTTACTGGGTAGCTTAATATTATATTTTAATATGTTAATTAAATCTAAGGTCTATAAGATACAAAAGTTTTTTATCTCGAGCGGAGACTTTTTAATTTTTTGTGAAATTCTGTTTTTGTTTTCAAAAATTTTTATTTTTTTCAAGGTGAGATGTGCGTTTTTTATAAAAGTCGCGTCCCAGGTGAAGTTTACCATTAAGGGGCTAAAAAATATGTTTACCATTCTAGGGTTAAGCAGTGTTTCAATCGCGATTTTATTAGTGTATCCGAGCAACCACAAGCTCTACCTTGGGGGTCCTTTGTATCGTAGAGAGTACATCCGTTGATTTTAAAAAAGCTTCTAATCGTCACATGCGTTTCAGAGATAAGCATAACATCAATTTGTTTATCCATCATGAAGTATTTGAGTTCGTTTTTATGTTGGCGGATGCCGTTTGCGTTCCAGAAACAGATTTTTAAGTTCATAGTTTGTTTAATGCATCATGCAGGTCATGTTGGTTGTAAACAAATTTACTGTTTGTATTAAGTTTTCTATTGAAGCCTCAATTCGATTTGAGATGTGGGCAGGTTAGACTTCAAAACATTAGTGTATGGGAACTGACCGCTTAGTATGTTTTGCGCTATGGCCTGGTTAGCCTTAAAAATGTTGGCGTATGAAGACCGGCTGGTAGCTGGTTGGCGCAACTGGGGATAATTGGTGTTGTCGTAAGTAATAGATTGAGCATAGGTATGATTACGTTTTTTAGATAAAGACTAGAGTTGTGCTGTTCATGAACGAACTTGTTCAATTGAATAATTCAGTGGTATGAAAAAGGTGAACTTGTTCAGTCTTTTTGTTATTTTTTGTTCATTTTCTTCTATCTATTTGATTAGACAAACACTAAGTTTCTTTCTAAATACATTAATATTTCACAAAATATATCAACATCTGCTAAATAAAATTATATCATTTAATATATTTGCTTTTTTATTCAAATTTTTTAAAATATAATAATATCTCCCACTATGTTTGAAAAGCTGTTCAATCATTCAGTAAACAAATAAAGTGAACAGCTGAACGAAAAGAACCAACTTGTTCAAATCAAAACTGAATAGTCACTAAAAAGAACGATTATGCCCAACTCTAATAAAGACTGCTTAACATGCACATAGACAGGGCAGCTCCTGTAGTTTGTAGTGTGGTTTTCATAGCAATTGGTAAACTTTTTAATTTTGGAGTCATCTTTTGGCTTATCACAACTGGCAGTGCTGTGTAGTTCGCCACAGACGACACAAACTGTCCGAAAATTGCAATATGTTTTGGTGTGGCCATATTCTTGGCAATTTAGACATTGAATGTGCCCTGCTCGCTTGTGAGGTTTCTCTACGATAACTCGTCGGTGCAGCAAATATCTTTAGCTATAATTGGGGTGTACTTTATTCTTTTTCATGTCACCTGGTTCCAGTTCCACACGAAATAGTGGTTGTGGGACTCGCTCTTTATTTTAATTGTTAGTAAAATTTTTCACTTCAAAGCCATTATTTAGCAGACCCGCTTTTACCTCTTCTGGATCCACGTATGAATGAATTTATCGCTACCTGTAGGTCTTTTGCACTTTTAAGTTGGTAGGTGTAGAAATTTTGTGCTTCAAAATCCGAATCTATTGTGCGGTAATGGTTTTCTCCATTAACTTGTATTTTTTCTCTTCAATCGAGCCTCGTTTTATCAGGCTGACGTAAAACGCCTCTTTACCGATTAGTTGTACTAGGTTTTTAATTAACTCGTTTTAGTTTTTCTCACTTAAGTAAATTGTGGGCGGCTGGCTGGGCTTGACAAATGTGATTTCATCTTCTTTCTTTTTGTAGTATTCAAAAGCGATTTTCAGAAGGAGCCGCATCAGGTTTACCGTTTTTGGGCATTTTCGCCACAGGAGCGATGTTTTTCGATCTAGGACTTCTTTGTCTTTTATTTTTATTTACAACTTTAATAATGCAGTCAGTACCCATTTGTATTAATGGTTTTTCTGTAACCTTTTCTGCGGGGCCACTTACTGTCGTTTTACCTATTTCGGATAGTTGTAGGCTCATATTGTTGGCATTTGGTTGTTGCTGTAAAGCTGGTTTCACAAAATTTATTTTTATATCACTGTCTGCCATTGACATTGAGTTTAAGCGTACTCGTCCTCTTGACGCCAAGTATACATTTTTGTTTACGACATTTCCACTTTCTGTAGCCACGACAGTTAAATACACATTCCTGCCATTAGCCGTTGTTGTTATTTTTTCTTTATTTTTTGCTGGGTAATACTACTCATATACATACATATGTATGTATATGAGTTTACATTTTTAGTTTTATTTCCCACTAAACCTGAGATTCGAAATAAAAGAAGGTTCGCTAAAACGAAGAATTTTCGAAACAAATTTGTTCGATAAATGCACGTGAATCTAACAAAAATCTAATGTTCGCAAATGCGAGCTTTTGTCGATAATGTTGCGACAATAAGCTCAATTGCCAAATTTCATAAAATGTGAATGTTCGCAGCATCGAAATATGTCTCGATAAGAAGCGCAATTGCAAAATTTCATAAAATGTGAATGTTCGCAGCATTGAACTATTTTCGATAATTTATCGAATGTGTAATTTACATTGATGTGTGCAATAATTGAACAGAAAAAAATTTGCCACGATAGCCTAGTGGATGTGTGCTAATCTGTTAGCCTGGCGGTACCGTGTTCGAATCTGATTGACTGCAGCCTAAGTTACAATTTTCAATAAATAAATATTCCATTTACATTAAAATAGATAAATTAAAAAAATAAAGATAACAATCTTGAAAAATAACTTTTTGCTGCATTTTTGTGGTATCGATATTTCTTCGATATTGGTTCGCTATTGATTTGTCAGCGAAACATCGAAATCGAAAGATTTGCTGCCACAAACTGAGCGACGAGTGGGCTTAGCAGCTTTTTCTCTTTCCGACTTCGATAGCCGTCTCGAGTGTTTTGTCCGAGAAATGTGTACGCAACATTCGAATGCGATATTATTTTCAAATGTTTTGGTTTGCTGGTTTGTGTATCTACTTGTCTATGGATGTATGATTTACTTTACAAAGTAAAAGAAAAAAAGTATAATATTAACGAAAGGTACTGTTAATATTTGTTTTTGCAAATATTTGTCCATTTTTTAATATTAAATATTTGTTTGTATGTATATTGTTATATATTTTTTTCACTGCCGACCGACCGAAGATCAAGACGCGTCTGTTTAACTCAAGAGTAAATAGTGTGAAGAAAATTAGCGGAGTTCAGTGTTTGATGCAAATAGTCTTGCGAAAGTGAAAATGCAAACCCTAGCGCATTTTGTTGATATATTTAATAAAAACCCTACAATATTTTGTATTTGCACTTTGGCAAGACTATTTGCATCAAACACTGTACTCCACTATTTTGCATGGTGAAGAATTTGTATGAAAAACAAAAACAAAATTTTAAAATTTTTTCAAATTTGGTTTTGCTTTAATTTCACTTTGGTGATGTGATTTACACAATTAGGGCCTCAATTTCAATTGGTCATTTCCGATTTTGATCATGAAAAATTATTATTTTTTAATTAAATATTTTTAAGTTATGAGTTTTAGTCGAACTGTATGGGCTTATATCCAAAGAAATTTAATTATTTTGACTTGAGTTCGGTTTTAATTAGGGATGTAACGAATACCGATACCGATATATCGGCGATACTTCAGATTTTCCGATACATCGGTATCGGCGATATTTTACTGTCGATACGACGATACTTTTAAAATTTTTTTCAGAGTTTTTTTAGCAAATAATTTATTTTTGTTCAGTTTTACCATGAATTAAATTCACTTCGTTATTTTTTTAATCTTATTAATATCAATTTTAAAAATTAATAATATTTTATGCTGTTATTTTGTAAAAAAATTATTTATTTTTTGTTAATTTTACCATGAATTCAAATTCAAGTCGTTGTTTTTTAAATCTTATTCCAGCAAAAAAATACACTCCAAAGAAGTCATGAAAATGTAGAATTCGCGATATGGAAGTATTGCAAATTTGGATAATTTCTAATTAGTTTTAAATATCCTTGCCACTGCAAGAAGATCTTTTTTTCGATTACCAATCACCGAATTGGAAGTGATGCTAGGACAAATTTTTTTCGGTGTTCTATAATGATTTTTCAAGGAAAAAAGATAAAAAATTACCCATTTGCACAATTTTTTTTATGCGAATTTAAACTCAAAACTTTATTTTCATGTAAATTTAAGTGAATAGATATAAACTTAGAAGACTTTTAATAATTAAGCTATTAATTTATTTAGAAGAATATTAGTTGATAAATGTTCTTTAAAAAATCGATTTTTTAAAAAGCATGGCGAGTATTTTTTAAAATCATAAAGGAAATAAAAATTTTTTCTTGCTTTTCTACTAATTATCTGCATATTTTTAATATAGATTTTTTGGAAGAAAAAAAAATGTAGCTCCTTAAACATTACTTCCAATTTTTTATAGTAGGTTAAAATCAATTTTAAATATTCTCTCTTACAATGTAATTTTGTGTAATAAAAAATTGCACTTGAGTTTTGTTGATCTAAACTTGAACTCAATTTCAATATTCGTATCGGTATCGGAATCGGTATAGGCGATATTTATTTTTAAATATCGGTATCGGTACCGGATCGGCAAAACGGCGTATCGTTACATTCCTAGTTTTAATATAATTTTTTCAATTAAATTATATTTTTATTTAGAGATAAATGTGAAGCATGTAGACAAAGAAAAATTTGACTACACGGAGGGTTGAACTCAAAATTTTTTTCCGATTTTTTTTTAATAGATCAGGCGATATCCTATAACAATCAATTATTTTAATTTTTTTGTTTTATATTTCCTAGTTCGAAACAATAATTAAAAAAAAACATTTTTCAAAAACGGCAGCATTTTCACACCCCACAACTCGACCAATGAACATCATACAAAATATTTTTGTTTGCATACACATTTATACCTACTAGAACTATAGTTAGCCAAATATTAAGATATTTCAGCAAACAAATTTTTAGGGTTGTTCGCTTTAAAAATAATGCCCCATACATAATTTTTATTCATGATTTATAGATGCTCCTCCAAAAGAGCTTTCAGTTGCGAACTCTTTTGCATACAGTTTCATGGAACGAAAAAAGAAATATCTTAAGGAAAACTAAAAACAGCCTGAAGCGAGAAAATTCATGTTGTGAAATCTATGAAATACCAACTGATGTAACTCGATTTAATTACAGTATGCAACAATGAAAATGCTTCGAGATCAAAATAGCAAATCCTTATACATACATATGTATGAATATTTTCATCTGCTAAATTCAGAAATAGCCATAAAAATATCCGATTAGCTGTAGTTTTAAATATAGGTATACTGACTTTTATATTTTCATATATTACAGCAGTTTTGTTATCTTTTATTATTCCATTATATTGATTATGCATGCAATTCAAAAGTGGCACAACTCAAGAAATGCGTTTTTGGAGTTAATAGTGCAAAATTATTCGTCATATTGGTTTTCATATTGCATAAAAAATCATAAAATATCTGGTATACTAAACTCTTGGAGAGAGAATACATTTATATTTTTCCATAAAAGTGTGAGTATATTAAAAACTAAAGCTCCTCAGCGGTAAATGGAAGGAGTAAAGAGGACTTCTATAAGGCCTTACCTAGCAGTCTGTAGTATTTTCATCCCCATTACATAATCATTTCTTTTTTACACGCGATGTCATTGCGGACTAAGGCCTTCCTCGACCCATTACTCAGCAGGCCGATAGAAGGCCTGGTCTAGGAAGGTCTGTTAAAAATGAAATGCAGGTACATTTTTTAATCTCGGTATTTTTATAGCGGCTTCTATATTTTTGATTATCGTGATGTTTTATTTCGAACTCCTTTTCATCCAAAGTAATTTGTTTAAACATATGAGGGAGGCTAAATTTCATGTATTTTTTTGGAACGAATTGAACATGATGTAGTAGCTACAACATAAACGACATACTAGCAGCATGTATGATGCCTCTTGTACGTAAATTTCAGTCTTATATAGAAATTATTTGCGAAAAAAGATTACGAGAAATTCTGTTATTTCTAAAGAACATTTTTTATTTAACAAAACGAAAAATCTAAAAATAGAATACTCCTTCCAAAAGAAACCAGTCTAGAGGCCTTCTAGAAGGCCTGCCTTAGAAGGCAGAAAATAATTACTTTGGATCTTAAATTCAGGTCTTGGAAGGCCTGTTTAGTGAACGCCTCGTAAGTTTTTCCGCTGGGTCGTTTTCTGGAAAATCTGTATTTTAGGGTTGTGTCACTTTTCAAGAGCATGTGCGATAGTCCTTTAATATATCAAAAATTATATTTGTATTTTACTTTATGAAATGATCAAATACATACTATTTTTATACAAAAAAAAAAGATTTTTTTTCTCAAATTTCAGCGGAAAAAATTATAATTGTAAACTTGCACCAATATTTCTGAAGGCGAAGATTAAAGAAAAATTGGCCACTGTTAAAAATTAAAAATTCTGTTTATTTATTTGTACATATGACGATAACATATGGACCCTGATTCAAAGTTAAGATTTTTACTCCTCTGATCATTCTGTTTTTGTAACAAATATAGTATGCGTTTTAAATAAATTCAGCCAAACGTTGTATAACTGTTACCACAGCACTTATTCTTTTGTTTTCAATACTAGTATATGGCTGATTCTCATTCTAAACGTCCCATTTTGTGTTTTTTTTTCATTTGCCAATGTAAATTATACATATAGTATACGAGAAGATAGGATTCATATTTTGGTTTTGGTCCATTTAATGGATCCTCAAATAATTTTATATATTTCGATTTTTAGCATTTTTGTGTTTTGAGCATTACATTTGCTTTCGCGGTTGTTCTAGGAATGATTTTTGCGAAAAAAAAATACACCACAAAAAATGAGTATAGTGTTTGAAAGTTCTACTCTCTAAAAACAAAAAGTTATAATAATCGCAGGACGAAATCAAAAGTTGTGACCACTTTTTCAATTTTGACATGGGTTCACACGGAAAAAAATTTTTATGTTTTACAATAATTCTTTACATATATTTATACATGACCAAAAAGTAGGCTAACTCTTATTTCAAATAAAACTTATTTTAGTAAGATCGACTAACAATATAAAAAGTTCTATTCAATTTAAATAATTTTTATGTAGCAAAATACGACCTAATTATTAATTGTGTTTGTTGATACATACTGCAAAAAACCTAGGCGTAATTTTTAATTAACAATTGGATTGGTCAGACCATATTAAAACAAATTGCGGTAAGACATTTACGATGCTAAAAAAACTTATGGATGTCGCAATGCTATACTCCACCACATATACGAATGTTACTAGCTAAAACTTACCTACTGCGAAGCCTCATGTATGGCTACGAACTATTTTCTAGTAGCGATAGTGTGAGTAAACAAAGACTTAACGTAGCATACAACAATATTGCTAGATACATATTTAGGATTAAAAGAAACTGCAGCATTTCAAGATATGCAGCACAAATATATAATATGACGTTTGATACTCTACTAAAATGTCGAGTTCTTTTTTTGATGCATAAAATTGTATATACCAGACAGCCTGATTACTTTTACCAAAGGCTCTCTTTTCAAGATCAAGCAGAGGCAATAGAATAAATAACATCACACATAATAGGACCTCTTCTGAGCAACATTTCTTTATAAATTCTATACGTTTTTTGGGGCCAACTACTCCCTCAAATACAAGTTATAAGCAATGCAAGCAAATTCAAATCTGCTATTTCTTTGTTTTATAATAATCAGTTTTTATAACATTACTAAATTTTTGACCCTTATTATATAAATGTACATATGTATAAAATTTTTATTTTTGTTTTAATTATAATTGATATAATTATATTTTTATATAATAAATAATTTGATTTTTATTTTTAATTTCTGTTTTTGTAATATATTTATGCTATGCTATTTATGTCAAAATATGTTTGCCAAAGTTCTAACCAATATAATATAAGACTTGTCTTGTTGTATTGTATTTTACTGAAATAAATAAATAAAAAAATAATGGTATACAGCCCGGTATATATGTGCTCTTTTGGTTCCTTTTGCGCATTGTTCATTGATCTTTTGACTCGTTTTGCGCATTGCGCAAACAAAAAACGCAAAGGAAAATGCTCGTTTTTGCGCTTGCTCCTTTAATGCGCAGCGTGAAAATATTGACATGGCGCAATATTAAATTAGCTCTGATCTTTGCGTGAACCGCAAAAAGAGCGGCGCTACGCTGCGTTTTTTCGTACTCTGTTTTATTTTATAGCCAATTTTCATTGCAGAAAAAGCCGTAAATTTTTAAATATTTTTCTTTCAGTCCCAAAAGTTTAAGCTGAATCCGCGACTGATGGGAGTATTCGTTTCCTATGCTACCAAAATTTTTCTCAAAATTGCACGTTATTCTAGGAGTACCACACACCAAATTTAGAGAGCCTCACTCTTATACATAGTTGTACAGATATAGGAAAATTAGTAATCACCTTATATTGTGGTATCCCTCTCCCCCAATTATACCCTCAAGATTTTGCTAGGAATTGCAATTTGTACTATCGTGGTTGTGCTGATATTGGAATATTAATAATTACTTTATATGAGGGATACCCGTTTCTTCGAATTTAGAGAGCCTCACCCTTATAGTTTTAAAGATATAGGAAAATTAATAATTACCTCGTATGGGGGGTACCCGTTTCCCACCCTCAGATACCTTTGTGCAATATGCAAGCACGCTTTGAATTGCCCAACAGATAACAATAATAACATTACGTAACAGTATTTCGATTGGTAGCATTATACTATATATTATATACTATATATGATATACTATATATATTATTATACTATATATTATATACTATATATTATATACTATACTATATATTATATACTATACTATATATTATATACTATACTATATATTATATACTATATATATTATTTCCTTTACTAAAATTTTACACCACTGCTCATGCTCTTTTGGATCTTTTTGCGCATTGCGCAAACAAAAAACACAGCGCATAAAAAGCGCAAAGAAAAAACACATCTTTTGCGCTTGCTCCTTTTGTGCGCAGTCCGAAAATAAATGCGAGAAACAAGCGCAATAATAATTTGGCTCCGCTCTTTGCGTAAAGAGCTAAAAGAGCGTTGGTGCGGCGCGATTTTTCGTACTCTTCTTTTTAGTTTTTGAATAATCATCTTTTAGTTTGTCACAATTGATAATGGCGCGTAGTTCACCACAATCGGTGCGCAACTTACAATCTGTTTTGGTGTGACAATATCGAGCCTTTTTTGCGATGTTATCGTAAGCGACAAAAATTAAAATTTTCAAGAGGTTTTTTTATTTATTTAAATATCGTTAAGTTCCAAAACATCAAAATACATTGTAGTGATGCAAATTCTCAGTTTCTTTGTTTTTGTAAACAAAGTAAAGTTGCATCACTACAATGTATTTTGATGTTTTGGAACTCACCCTATGTTCTACTCACATAAATTGTCGCTTATGATAAAATGTTACAGCCAGTATTTTAAAAGTTATAAATAATTTTGGCATATTAACAATTATAAACTACACCCAGAGAAAAAAATCAATAAAAACCATATTGATTCAATAAGAAATATTAACGAAAGTCTAGTCCTGTTTAAATTTTTAATTTCAATATTGAACCATATTTGTTCCAAGTTGAAAATGATTGATGTAGAGACCAATTTTCTAAATCACGTCACGAGACTGTAATTTATATAGGAAACAAAGACAAAATTAATCAAATTCTATAAATTTGTTTTTATTTTTCATACAAATTCTTTACCGAATCAACACATAAGAATTGCAGACTTTGCTTTGCTTTTCATAGTTTTTAAAATTTGTTTGAAAAACAAAAACAAATTTATAATATTTGAGTAATTTTTTTTGTTTCCTATATACATTTCACTTTCGGGACGTGTTTTAGAAAATTAGTGCCTTAGTATATTTCAATGAATTTTTTCTTCTGAATTGAAAATTATTGAATTAATATGACGAATTTTTATTTTTAATTTACGTTTTCCACTTAGTGTAGGGGTAGGCATATAGGCCTATGTAAAAAAAAATATTTATTACAACGTATCGCTTAGGATAAAATCGCAAATATCGCTCGATATTCTTGGCAATCCAGACGTTGGAGGGGCCCTGAAAAGGTCTGGATTTTTACCCAGTCTATTCTTACGTGCGTATAACATGGCACAATAATTGCACATGTTTATAAAATTCGATCAACTTTTCCGTTTTCTTGAACTGAAAGTTCTTCCTTCAGTTATTTTGGATGCTGAACGCGAATCTGCGCTCCGATTTTTTATCAGCTTTATTTTTCGGGATATAGCGATATGTAAAAAATAAATGCATTTCAGCGACATACATTAGCATAACTTGAGAAGAGTTCGCCATATTTAATAAAATAAAAAATTCAAATCTCACACTACAAAATTGTCTTTAAGATGTGTAAACATTGTTTCAAATCAGCGCGCTAGTTTCAGAGATATCGTAAAAGTTTGAGCCAAAAAATTAAAATTTTTAAAAAAAATTTTTAACATTTTTGTTTTTAAAACTCCATAAAAAATAAATATACAACAACGAACCAGTTTTTGTCCAGCAGCATCTAGCTAAATATATTACTAAAGAAATTTTCCCTTTTTTATTGAAATCGGTACACAACTTTTGATTGTATTCACAATTTAGTAAGATAATTTATTGAAAATAATATGAAATTTTCATGCAATAGCAAGTTTTGACTTTCTGTTCGTGTTTGCTATTGTTGTATGAAAATTTAAGTTCTTATCAATCAGTTTTCTCACTGAATTCTGCATAAAATCATAAGCTGTGTACCAATTCCAATGAAAAAGGGCTTAATTAACTTGGACTATATTTAGCTACATGTTACTGAACAAAAAACTGGCCCGTTGTTGTACTTTTATTTTTTATGACGTTTTAAAAATACAGATATGAAAAGTTTTTTTAAATCTTTATTTTCTTTGCTCAAACATTTACGATATATCTGAAACCGCTTCGCAAAATTAGAAAGGACGTAAGCACAGCTAATAAGTAATGTTGTTGTTGAATTTCGAATTTTTTTATTTTATTGAAAACAGCAAACCCTTCTCAAGTTATGCTAATATGTGTCGTGCAAGTGCCATCATTTTTGACACAACGGTATATCGCGAAAACTAGAGCTGATAAAAGATTCTAATTATGTATTATTAATAATCTGCATAGCATATGTAGTCAGTAACGGCTAAAATTTTTCAGGAACGTGATGTACTCTAGACATGTGCTATGTATGATTCCTGTTGATAGCCGTCTAAACTTGGGCATCTCGGCCATTTTTGAGTAAAGTTCGGTGTATTTAAGATTGAATAAGTTTAGAGTGTGTCATCCCGATAGTTTCTATGGCAAATATGTAAGCAATAATAATATAAGCAACCATAGCTGTGTTTTTCCTAAAATCTTTGAATTACTAAAATCTGATGACAAGCTGGAAAGTTATTCAATATGTATAACTTTTTACAAGAAAAAGTTCTAATGCATTCCAATGGTTGTGTTTATTTTTTGAATCTGGAACGATTTTTATAGTTATTGCTTACACGTTTTTCACGAAACAACTTTTGAATCTGTTTCTATCCCAACCTGAATGCTTTGTACGTTAAAGACCTGCCAGTTCACTACATTCTGGAGAGAAATAAATAAAATTAAATACCTTTTCCAGGATATTTAAGAGATTTTAGAGGCACTTGTAGCAGGAAGCCATATCCTCTTTAATCAAAACTTATTGAGAGAAGACTGAAACCTTTTAAATAACACCAAATATGTCATGGTCCGCTCTAAAGTTATTCAATCTTGAATATGACGAGAAAGCACCGAGCACTAACTTCAACATTTTTCGCGTCGAAAAGTTGAAAAAACGATGCGAAAAGCACAGAGTTGACACGCTGATAATAATATTCAATACGTTTTGTTACAAAATACAGTATGCAACAAAATTAAACTTTTGTAATTGATGTATTATGAACCCGTAACTACAAAAACTTTCGAAATTTAAAATTCTATGGATACGTTTTTCTTAATTTATTTATTTTTTTAATTTTAATTTTTTCAAGAGGCTGCTACACCGATTTCATAATAATAATTTAATTTAATTACAAAAATACTAAAAAACTTTGAATAACATTACTTACCTTTAAGCCATTCTGACATAATTTTTTATCTACTCTATGGTTTCGGAATTATTCAGACAGCAATGATGAAAAATATATTTTTTGTGCAAAATTGGAACATTTTTATTTTTTTAAATTTAAAAAAAAACTGTAAATGAAAAAAATTTACAACTTTTATTAAGTGATCATAAATAAGATTTATTTTATGATAAATATTCATTTTATTCATAATAATTTGAAGTCATCTATTAATATCATTATTTCGAACGTATTTGCTTGTGAATCCAAATTGATTATTAGGCTAAAGTTTTAAAGTTTAATTCAGAGAGAATTGGGCATGATTAATATTCCAAGGAACAAAGCAAAAACTAACTTCATTTTTAAAAAAATTGCGAATATTAACACTGTACAGCAAAATCAATTTTTTTTAAATAACATGGTTCTAAAAAGTGATTCTGATAGAGGCAAAAAAAAATACATACATATGTACGTGTATTGGCGTTTTGAAAGTTCACATCTGGGACTTATTTTAGGGGGACAAAAATGTAAAAAAACCTGAGCACATCTTATAGCTAAACGTAAGGTTTACAAGATATATTATGCCGAGTCAGTATAACTGTGTGCAAAATGGGGAAAATTTTAAGTCCCCCTAAAATTAGTTCCAGATGTAAACTTTCAAAACATCGATACATGTATATATATTTTTTGGCGGCCTTTACCAGAAGCAGCTATTAGAATATTGTTATTTGAAAAATCAGGTGATTTCACTTTATTATATATAAAATCAATATTTATCTATCGATTTTCATTAAATAAAGCTTATTTTATGTGTAATATACGCGGCTTTATGATTTGTTAATAAAAATGGTAAGGTTTTGCCATTTTCGATTTTTCATATATTAAAAATATATTTTTGCCTAAAATATATATGTATATAGACTAATTTCAAAAAATTTCGAATCGGTTATTATATACATGTCAACGAAACTGAATAAGACTTTGTAGACCAATATTTTACGTATCTGTTTTCTATGTGTCGTTTTTAGTTTTTCCAATTTCGCTGCAGTTTTCCAATTATCGTGGGTCAAATTTCGATTTTTTAGACAAATTTAAAAATAGTACAAGTTAATGTAACTTTACAACCGCTAACCCAATTTGAGCAAGTAATATATGTACTAAAAGCATTGGCGTAGATGGGTCTTTTTTTTGGGGGGGGGGGGTAGCATGCCCCCAGACTTGATTTTGCCCCCCCCCCCCAGAATTACTGAAATATTTAATAAAAATTATTAAAAACTTCTCTATGTTTAGAAAGACATACATGTTAGTATTCAAATCGTAAATGTATCCCGTTTACTTACAGAAATAATTACAATTTTTATAAAAATTAAGTTTCCAATAATTGCCAAATTTTTGTTTATTACGTAAAAACCATAAACAAAAACGTACGAGTGTGTTTATTTTATTCTGATGATATATTTTCGTATTTTCTCTAGCCTTTTGATACTGGGTCCAGTTGTGCAAAAAATTAGTCCAATAGCCGATCAGCAACATGATTTTCAAAAGTTTTAGACCTTCAGAAAACTTTCATATCGATGGTCATAAGTTGACAACACGTAACTGGGTTTTACAACTTTTCAGTAAAAGAAATTACGTTATAAATATGCTGAAAGCGTTACTAGCATAGATATATAATAGCTTAAATTTATTTAGTAGGTATGTACTCTCAACTAATTTCTGTTATTTTATTTTGAGAATGGGAACGCTTTCTGCGTTTTATGAAAAATAATAAAAATTCAGTTACAAGTTGTCAATGTATGTATACCATCGATATGATATCCAAAAGTTTATAACCACCGTAAGAAAATCGGAATCCACAATAGTACTATTTGCTTTGATGTATGTATGTATATGAGATGCTTTAGGTTTTATTGAATTACTTTTAAGATTACGTATGCTTGTTTGGATACGATTTTTTTCTTCATGACACATATTTTTCATAATGAAGTTAGTCAAGGCTAATTTCGCGACAAGTCAAAATTTTCGCGACGAGTGTTATCAATTCCAATTTTGCAATTCTCTAATTGAAACAAAGAATTCTATATTTTGGTGTGATTATCAGCGTTGTCAAATAAGTGCTTTTCGCACCGTTTTTAGTGCTTTTTAAACTTTTCGACGCGAAAAATTTTCAAGTCAGTGCTCGGTGCTTTTTTTGTTTAATTTTTGGTGCTTTTTATTTGTGACGGTGGCACTGAACACAAATTTCAAAAATAAGTTTATTCATCTAAAAAATATGTTTTCAAGAGTAAAATTCTTTGATAATGCATGCAATCCTTTGTTAAACATACTTTTTTGCAGCCTTGTGGAAGAATAAACAATTTTATTTACATTTTTATGTATTTGGTTTTGTCCAAGTAAAATATACATAACAGTCGATATAAGCCCGTTTATGTCATTAGCAAATAATGCCATCAAACTTTTGTGACTTCCTTATTCAAACGCAGAAGTTGCAGGAGTTCTTAGCTTGCTGTATCTATTTAAGCCCAAATTCCGTAACAGAATGTCCTTACATGCTTCACATAAAAATCGGGCTGAAGCATGAAAATTCATGTTGAGTTACCAACTGATGTATCTCGATTTAATTACTCCACGCAAAAAGGAAAATGCTTCTAGATCAATATAGCAGATCCTTAAATGTATATTTTCATCTGTTGAATTCCGAAGTTGCAATAAATATTTCCAATTAGCTCTAGTTTTAAAGATATAGTGACTTTTTTATTTTCATAAATTACAGCAATATTGTATTGCATGCACTTCAAAAGTGACAAAATTATTCGTCATATTGCTTTTCATACTGCATAAAAAATCATACAAGATGTATACTTAACTCTTGAGGAGAAAATACGTTTATTTTTTCCCATAAAGATGTGAGTAAATTTAAAACTAAAATTTGTTTGCTGGAAAATCAGTATATTTGAGTTGTAGCACTTTCGCAGTGAATGTGCGATATGTCCTTTAATACATCAAAAATTATGTATTTTACTTTATGAAATGATCAAATAGCGTGAAAATATTGACATGGCGCAATATTAAATTAGCTCTGATCTTTGCGCGAACCGCAAAAAGACCGGCGCTACGCTGCGTTTTTTCGTACTCTGTTTTATTTTATAGCCAATTTTCATTGCAGAAAAACCGTAAATTTTTAAATATTTTTCTTTCAGTCCCAAAAGTTTAAGCTGAATCCGCGACTGATGGGGGTATTCGTTTCCTATGCTACCAAAATTTTTCTCAAAATTGCACGTTATTCTAGGAGTACCACACATCAAATTTAGAGAGCCTCACTCTTATACATAGTTGTACAGATATAGGAAAATTAGTAATCACCTTATATGGTGGTATCCCTCACCCCCACTTATACCCTCAAGATTTTGCTAGGAATTGCAATTTGTACTATCGTGGTTGTGCTGATATTGGAATATTAATAATTACTTTATATGAGGGATACCCGTTTCTTCGAATTTAGAGAGCCTCACCCTTATAGTTTTAAAGATATAGGAAAATTAATAATTACCTCGTATGGGGGGTACCCGTTTCCCACCCTCAGATACCTTTGTGCAATATGCAAGCACGCTTTGAATTGCCCAACAGATAACAATAATAACATTACGTAACAGTATTTCGATTGGTAGCATTATACTATATATTATATACTATATATGATATACTATATATATTATTATACTATATATTATATACTATATATTATATACTATACTATATATTATATACTATACTATATATTATATACTATACTATATATTATATACTATATATATTATTTCCTTTACTAAAATTTTACACCACTGCTCATGCTCTTTTGGATCTTTTTGCGCATTGCGCAAACAAAAAACACAGCGCATAAAAAGCGCAAAGAAAAAACACCTCTTTTGCGCTTGCTCCTTTTGTGCGCAGTCCGAAAATAAATGCGAGAAACAAGCGCAATAATAATTTGGCTGCGCTCTTTGCGGAAAGAGCTAAAAGAGCGTTGGTGCGGCGCGATTTTTCGTACTCTTCTTTTTAGTTTTTGAATAATCATCTTTTAGTTTGTCACAATTGATAATGGCGCGTAGCGTAGTTCACCACAATCGGTGCGCAACTTACAATCTGTTTTGGTGTGACAATATCGAGCCTTTTTTGCGATGTTATCGTAAGCGACAAAAATTAAAATTTTCAAGAGGTTTTTTGATTTATTTAAATATCGTTAAGTTCCAAAACATCAAAATACATTGTAGTGATGCAAATTCTCAGTTTCTTTGTTTTTGTAAACAAAGTAAAGTTGCATCACTACAATGTATTTTGATGTTTTGGAACTCACCCTATGTTCTACTCACATAAATTGTCGCTTATGATAAAATGTTACAGCCAGTATTTTAAAAGTTATAAATAATTTTGGCATATTAACAATTATAAACTACACCCAGAGAAAAAAATCAATAAAAACCATATTGATTCAATAAGAAATATTAACGAAAGTCTAGTCCTGTTTAAATTTTTAATTTCAATATTGAACCATATTTGTTCCAAGTTGAAAATGATTGATGTAGAGACCAATTTTCTAAATCACGTCACGAGACTGTAATTTATATAGGAAACAAAGACAAAATTAATCAAATTCTATAAATTTGTTTTTATTTTTCATACAAATTCTTTACCGAATCAACACATAAGAATTGCAGACTTTGCTTTGCTTTTCATAGTTTTTAAAATTTGTTTGAAAAACAAAAACAAATTTATAATATTTGAGTAATTTTTTTTGTTTCCTATATACATTTCACTTTCGGGACGTGTTTTAGAAAATTAGTGCCTTAGTATATTTCAATGAATTTTTTCTTCTGAATTGAAAATTATTGAATTAATATGACGAATTTTTATTTTTAATTTACGTTTTCCACTTAGTGTAGGGGTAGGCATATAGGCCTATGTAAAAAAAAATATTTATTACAACGTATCGCTTAGGATAAAATCGCAAATATCGCTCGATATTCTTGGCAATCCGGACGTTGGAGGGGCCCTGAAAAGGTCTGGATTTTTACCCAGTCTATTCTTACGTGCGTATAACATGGCGCAATAATTGCACATGTTTATAAAATTCGATCAACTTTTCCGTTTTCTTGAACTGAAAGTTCTTCCTTCAGTTATTTTGGATGCTGAACGCGAATCTGCGCTCCGATTTTTTATCAGCTTTATTTTTCGGGATATAGCGATATGTAAAAAATAAATGCATTTCAGCGACATACATTAGCATAACTTGAGAAGAGTTCGCCATATTTAATAAAATAAAAAATTCAAATCTCACACTACAAAATTGTCTTTAAGATGTGTAAACATTGTTTCAAATCAGCGCGCTAGTTTCAGAGATATCGTAAAAGTTTGAGCCAAAAAATTAAAATTTTTAAAAAAAATTTTTAACATTTTTGTTTTTAAAACTCCATAAAAAATAAATATACAACAACGAACCAGTTTTTGTCCAGCAGCATCTAGCTAAATATATTACTAAAGAAATTTTCCCTTTTTTATTGAAATCGGTACACAACTTTTGATTGTATTCACAATTTAGTAAGATAATTTATTGAAAATAATATGAAATTTTCATGCAATAGCAAGTTTTGACTTTCTGTTCGTGTTTGCTATTGTTGTATGAAAATTTAAGTTCTTATCAATCAGTTTTCTCACTGAATTCTGCATAAAATCATAAGCTGTGTACCAATTCCAATGAAAAAGGGCTTAATTAACTTGGACTATATTTAGCTACATGTTACTGAACAAAAAACTGGCCCGTTGTTGTACTTTTATTTTTTATGACGTTTTAAAAATACAGATATGAAAAGTTTTTTTAAATCTTTATTTTCTTTGCTCAAACATTTACGATATATCTGAAACCGCTTCGCAAAATTAGAAAGGACGTAAGCACAGCTAATAAGTAATGTTGTTGTTGAATTTCGAATTTTTTATTTTATTGAAAACAGCAAACCCTTCTCAAGTTATGCTAATATGTGTCGTGCAAGTGCCATCATTTTTGACACAACGGTATATCGCGAAAACTAGAGCTGATAAAAGATTCTAATTATGTATTATTAATAATCTGCATAGCATATGTAGTCAGTAACGGCTAAAATTTTTCAGGAACGTGATGTACTCTAGACATGTGCTATGTATGATTCCTGTTGATAGCCGTCTAAACTTGGGCATCTCGGCCATTTTTGAGTAAAGTTCGGTGTATTTAAGATTGAATAAGTTTAGAGTGTGTCATCCCGATAGTTTCTATGGCAAATATGTAAGCAATAATAATATAAGCAACCATAGCTGTGTTTTTCCTAAAATCTTTGAATTACTAAAATCTGATGACAAGCTGGAAAGTTATTCAATATGTATAACTTTTTACAAGAAAAAGTTCTAATGCATTCCAATGGTTGTGTTTATTTTTTGAATCTGGAACGATTTTTATACTTATTGCTTACACGTTTTTCACGAAACAACTTTTGAATCTGTTTCTATCCCAACCTGAATGCTTTGTACGTTAAAGACCTGCCAGTTCACTACATTCTGGAGAGAAATAAATAAAATTAAATACCTTTTCCAGGATATTTAAGAGATTTTAGAGGCACTTGTAGCAGGAAGCCATATCCTCTTTAATCAAAACTTATTGAGAGAAGACTGAAACCTTTTAAATAACACCAAATATGTCATGGTCCGCTCTAAAGTTATTCAATCTTGAATATGACGAGAAAGCACCGAGCACTAACTTCAACATTTTTCGCGTCGAAAAGTTGAAAAAACGATGCGAAAAGCACAGAGTTGACACGCTGATAATAATATTCAATACGTTTTGTTACAAAATACAGTATGCAACAAAATTAAACTTTTGTAATTGATGTATTATGAACCCGTAACTACAAAAACTTTCGAAATTTAAAATTCTATGGATACGTTTTTCTTAATTTATTTATTTTTTTAATTTTAATTTTTTCAAGAGGCTGCTACACCGATTTCATAATAATAATTTAATTTAATTACAAAAATACTAAAAAACTTTGAATAACATTACTTACCTTTAAGCCATTCTGACATAATTTTTTATCTACTCTATGGTTTCGGAATTATTCAGACAGCAATGATGAAAAATATATTTTTTGTGCAAAATTGGAACATTTTTATTTTTTTAAATTTAAAAAAAAACTGTAAATGAAAAAAATTTACAACTTTTATTAAGTGATCATAAATAAGATTTATTTTATGATAAATATTCATTTTATTCATAATAATTTGAAGTCATCTATTAATATCATTATTTCGAACGTATTTGCTTGTGAATCCAAATTGATTATTAGGCTAAAGTTTTAAAGTTTAATTCAGAGAGAATTGGGCATGATTAATATTCCAAGGAACAAAGCAAAAACTAACTTCATTTTTAAAAAAATTGCGAATATTAACACTGTACAGCAAAATCAATTTTTTTTAAATAACATGGTTCTAAAAAGTGATTCTGATAGAGGCAAAAAAAATACATACATATGTACGTGTATTGGCGTTTTGAAAGTTCACATCTGGGACTTATTTTAGGGGGACAAAAATGTAAAAAAACCTGAGCACATCTTATAGCTAAACGTAAGGTTTACAAGATATATTATGCCGAGTCAGTATAACTGTGTGCAAAATGGGGAAAATTTTAAGTCCCCCTAAAATTAGTTCCAGATGTAAACTTTCAAAACATCGATACATGTATATATATTTTTTGGCGGCCTTTACCAGAAGCAGCTATTAGAATATTGTTATTTGAAAAATCAGGTGATTTCACTTTATTATATATAAAATCAATATTTATCTATCGATTTTCATTAAATAAAGCTTATTTTATGTGTAATATACGCGGCTTTATGATTTGTTAATAAAAATGGTAAGGTTTTGCCATTTTCGATTTTTCATATATTAAAAATATATTTTTGCCTAAAATATATATGTATATAGACTAATTTCAAAAAATTTCGAATCGGTTATTATATACATGTCAACGAAACTGAATAAGACTTTGTAGACCAATATTTTACGTATCTGTTTTCTATGTGTCGTTTTTAGTTTTTCCAATTTCGCTGCAGTTTTCCAATTATCGTGGGTCAAATTTCGATTTTTTAGACAAATTTAAAAATAGTACAAGTTAATGTAACTTTACAACCGCTAACCCAATTTGAGCAAGTAATATATGTACTAAAAGCATTGGCGTAGATGGGTCTTTTTTTTTTTGGGGGGGGGGGTAGCATGCCCCCAGACTTGATTTTGCCCCCCCCCCCCAGAATTACTGAAATATTTAATAAAAATTATTAAAAACTTCTCTATGTTTAGAAAGACATACATATTAGTATTCAAATCGTAAATGTATCCCGTTTACTTACAGAAATAATTACAATTTTTATAAAAATTAAGTTTCCAATAATTGCCAAATTTTTGTTTATTACGTAAAAACCATAAACAAAAACGTACGAGTGTGTTTATTTTATTCTGATGATATATTTTCGTATTTTCTCTAACAAAATATAAAAAGTAGTACATACATACAAAATATTAAAAGCCTTTTGATACTGGGTCCAGTTGTGCAAAAAATTAGTCCAATAGCCGATCAGCAACATGATTTTCAAAAGTTTTAGACCTTCAGAAAACTTTCATATCGATGGTCATAAGTTGACAACACGTAACTGGGTTTTACAACTTTTCAGTAGAAGAAATTACGTTATAAATATGCTGAAAGCGTTACTAGCATAGAAATATAATAGCTTAAATTTATTTAGTAGGTATGTACTCTCAACTAATTTCTGTTATTTTATTTTGAGAATGGGAACGCTTTCTGCGTTTTATGAAAAATAATAAAAATTCAGTTACAAGTTGTCAATGTATGTATACCATCGATATGATATCCAAAAGTTTATAACCACCGCAAGAAAATCGGAATCCACAATAGTACTATTTGCTTTGATGTATGTATGTATATGAGATGCTTTAGGTTTTATTGAATTACTTTTAAGATTACGTATGCTTGTTTGGATACGATTTTTTTCTTCATGACACATATTTTTCATAATGAAGTTAGTCAAGGCTAATTTCGCGACAAGTCAAAATTTTCGCGACGAGTGTTATCAATTCCAATTTTGCAATTCTCTAATTGAAACAAAGAATTCTATATTTTGGTGTGATTATCAGCGTTGTCAAATAAGTGCTTTTCGCACCGTTTTTAGTGCTTTTTAAACTTTTCGACGCGAAAAATTTTCAAGTCAGTGCTCGGTGCTTTTTTTGTTTAATTTTTGGTGCTTTTTATTTGTGACGGTGGCACTGAACACAAATTTCAAAAATAAGTTTATTCATCTAAAAAATATGTTTTCAAGAGTAAAATTCTTTGATAATGCATGCAATCCTTTGTTAAACATACTTTTTTGCAGCCTTGTGGAAGAATAAACAATTTTATTTACATTTTTATGTATTTGGTTTTGTCCAAGTAAAATATACATAACAGTCGATATAAGCCCGTTTATGTCATTAGCAAATAATGCCATCAAACTTTTGTGACTTCCTTATTCAAACGCAGAAGTTGCAGGAGTTCTTAGCTTGCTGTATCTATTTAAGCCCAAATTCCGTAACAGAATGTCCTTACATGCTTCACATAAAAATCGGGCTGAAGCATGAAAATTCATGTTGAGTTACCAACTGATGTATCTCGATTTAATTACTCCACGCAAAAAGGAAAATGCTTCTAGATCAATATAGCAGATCCTTAAATGTATATTTTCATCTGTTGAATTCCGAAGTTGCAATAAATATTTCCAATTAGCTCTAGTTTTAAAGATATAGTGACTTTTTTATTTTCATAAATTACAGCAATATTGTATTGCATGCACTTCAAAAGTGACAAAATTATTCGTCATATTGCTTTTCATACTGCATAAAAAATCATACAAGATGTATACTTAACTCTTGAGGAGAAAATACGTTTATTTTTTCCCATAAAGATGTGAGTAAATTTAAAACTAAAATTTGTTTGCTGGAAAATCAGTATATTTGAGTTGTAGCACTTTCGCAGTGAATGTGCGATATGTCCTTTAATACATCAAAAATTATGTATTTTACTTTATGAAATGATCAAATACATATTATTTTTATATAAAATGAATATATTTTTAAATTTAGTGGGTTTTTTTTTAAAATACGCGATTTTTCCTGGTTTCAGTGCTTTTTGAAATTTAAAAGTTGACATCGCTGGTGATTATTTTGAACTAATTTGCATTTGAGTCCAAACGATTTTATTGCGCAAAAGTCCGTAACGTGTTATTCAGAAAGAATTAGACAGCAAAACTATTCTAAGGAACCAAGGAAAATTTTCCAAAAAACCTTGTTCTGCTCTGCCGTATATGTTGAGAATTTTCTTTTGAGAAATACCTATATAAAAAAATATGTAAAAAATAATTGAAATATATTTCTATGTAAAATACACAAAATTATTCAAACAGGTTGTCAATTTACAACGAAAAGGCTTAGATTTGCTAGTGCATTTTTTAGGATAATAAGGAATGATATGCTATACACTGAAAAGAGTTGACTTCAGCCACTCTTCTTATAACGCTACATTTGTGTTTTTCGATGTATATGCATATATTTACTTCTCTCTAAAGCACCATCCAAAGTCGATTATAAGATTCTTCTAAAGACGGCGGAAAAAGCCAATAAAACATTGGGAACATATAAAATAAATTTAAAAAATCAAAAAACCCGACTGTGTAAAAAAACTAAAGAGGAAAAAACAAGTCCAGTTGTCTATAATTCTGTTAAATAATGTTGAATAACTACAGAATTGAAATAGTAAATTATAATGCAGAACATGGCGCCATTCGCAGTCGGGAGGCATTATTGAGAAGATTTGAAGATTAGATTTTGAAGGCCTCCCGACTTGAAATGGCGCCATGTTCGGCATTATAATTTACTATTTCAATTCTGTAGTTATTGAACATTATTTAACAGAATTATAGACAACTGGACTTGTTTTTTCCTCTTTAGTTTTTTTACATTTCCTCTTTAGTTTTTTTACACAGTCGGGGTTTTGATTTTTAAATTTATTTTTTATTATTGATTTTTAAAATTTATGTCTTGTTATTTAATTTTTTTATTTAGTTTTATTTGTTGTCTTTTTGGTTTTCGTCACGGTTTTTGTTTAATGTTCTCTTTTTTTATTTACCTACGAAATCGGGTTTTTTTTTGGTTGCGACCAATCTTAAACCGTTAAAGATCCTAACGGGTCATTCGAAATTAAAAATCATAAGAGAAGCCTAAAGATGATTTTCAAATACCTGTCGATTGATACCAATTTTTATACAGTTTGCCGACTCTTTATTTTTTCGTATAAACAAAATGGCGTCTGTCGGCTGCCATATTGAATTTTGACTACTGTCATATCTTTAGTGACACTCCCCGGATTAAGACGAATCGATAGACGTAAGAATCATCAAAATCGGCTAGTATTCGGTTTATATAGTGCCGCAAAGGAAACCACATACAACATACATACATGCATACATACATATATACATACATACATACATGCATACATACATACATACATACATACATACATACATACATACATACATACATACATACATACATACATACATACATACATACATACATACATACATACATACATACATACATACATACATACATACATACATACATACATACATACATACATACATACATACATACATACATACATACATACATACATACATACATACATACATACATACATACATACATACATACATACATACATACATACATACATACATACATACATACATACATACATACATACATACATACATACATACATACATACATACATACATACATACATACATACATACATACATACATACATACATACATACATACATACATACATACATACATACATACATACATACATACATACATACATACATACATACATACATACATACATACATACATACATACATACATACATACATACATACATACATACATACATACATACATACATACATACATACATACATACATACATACATACATACATACATACATACATACATACATACATACATACATACATACATACATACATACATACATACATACATACATACATACATACATACATACATACATACATACATACATACATACATACATACATACATACATACATACATACATACATACATACATACATACATACATACATACATACATACATACATACATACATACATACATACATACATACATACATACATACATACATACATACATACATACATACATACATACATACATACATACATACATACATACATACATACATACATACATACATACATACATACATACATACATACATACATACATACATACATACATACATACATACATACATACATACATACATACATACATACATACATACATACATACATACATACATACATACATACATACATACATACATACATACATACATACATACATACATACATACATACATACATACATACATACATACATACATACATACATACATACATACATACATACATACATACATACATACATACATACATACATACATACATACATACATACATACATACATACATACATACATACATACATACATACATACATACATACATACATACATACATACATACATACATACATACATACATACATACATACATACATACATACATACATACATACATACATACATACATACATACATACATACATACATACATACATACATACATACATACATACATACATACATACATACATACATACATACATACATACATACATACATACATACATACATACATACATACATACATACATACATACATACATACATACATACATACATACATACATACATACATACATACATACATACATACATACATACATACATACATACATACATACATACATACATACATACATACATACATACATACATACATACATACATACATACATACATACATACATACATACATACATACATACATACATACATACATACATACATACATACATACATACATACATACATACATACATACATACATACATACATACATACATACATACATACATACATACATACATACATACATACATACATACATACATACATACATACATACATACATACATACATACATACATACATACATACATACATACATACATACATACATACATACATACATACATACATACATACATACATACATACATACATACATACATACATACATACATACATACATACATACATACATACATACATACATACATACATACATACATACATACATACATACATACATACATACATACATACATACATACATACATACATACATACATACATACATACATACATACATACATACATACATACATACATACATACATACATACATACATACATACATACATACATACATACATACATACATACATACATACATACATACATACATACATACATACATACATACATACATACATACATACATACATACATACATACATACATACATACATACATACATACATACATACATACATACATACATACATACATACATACATACATACATACATACATACATACATACATACATACATACATACATACATACATACATACATACATACATACATACATACATACATACATACATACATACATACATACATACATACATACATACATACATACATACATACATACATACATACATACATACATACATACATACATACATACATACATACATACATACATACATACATACATACATACATACATACATACATACATACATACATACATACATACATACATACATACATACATACATACATACATACATACATACATACATACATACATACATACATACATACATACATACATACATACATACATACATACATACATACATACATACATACATACATACATACATACATACATACATACATACATACATACATACATACATACATACATACATACATACATACATACATACATACATACATACATACATACATACATACATACATACATACATACATACATACATACATACATACATACATACATACATACATACATACATACATACATACATACATACATACATACATACATACATACATACATACATACATACATACATACATACATACATACATACATACATACATACATACATACATACATACATACATACATACATACATACATACATACATACATACATACATACATACATACATACATACATACATACATACATACATACATACATACATACATACATACATACATACATACATACATACATACATACATACATACATACATACATACATACATACATACATACATACATACATACATACATACATACATACATACATACATACATACATACATACATACATACATACATACATACATACATACATACATACATACATACATACATACATACATACATACATACATACATACATACATACATACATACATACATACATACATACATACATACATACATACATACATACATACATACATACATACATACATACATACATACATACATACATACATACATACATACATACATACATACATACATACATACATACATACATACATACATACATACATACATACATACATACATACATACATACATACATACATACATACATACATACATACATACATACATACATACATACATACATACATACATACATACATACATACATACATACATACATACATACATACATACATACATACATACATACATACATACATACATACATACATACATACATACATACATACATACATACATACATACATACATACATACATACATACATACATACATACATACATACATACATACATACATACATACATACATACATACATACATACATACATACATACATACATACATACATACATACATACATACATACATACATACATACATACATACATACATACATACATACATACATACATACATACATACATACATACATACATACATACATACATACATACATACATACATACATACATACATACATACATACATACATACATACATACATACATACATACATACATACATACATACATACATACATACATACATACATACATACATACATACATACATACATACATACATACATACATACATACATACATACATACATACATACATACATACATACATACATACATACATACATACATACATACATACATACATACATACATACATACATACATACATACATACATACATACATACATACATACATACATACATACATACATACATACATACATACATACATACATACATACATACATACATACATACATACATACATACATACATACATACATACATACATACATACATACATACATACATACATACATACATACATACATACATACATACATACATACATACATACATACATACATACATACATACATACATACATACATACATACATACATACATACATACATACATACATACATACATACATACATACATACATACATACATACATACATACATACATACATACATACATACATACATACATACATACATACATACATACATACATACATACATACATACATACATACATACATACATACATACATACATACATACATACATACATACATACATACATACATACATACATACATACATACATACATACATACATACATACATACATACATACATACATACATACATACATACATACATACATACATACATACATACATACATACATACATACATACATACATACATACATACATACATACATACATACATACATACATACATACATACATACATACATACATACATACATACATACATACATACATACATACATACATACATACATACATACATACATACATACATACATACATACATACATACATACATACATACATACATACATACATACATACATACATACATACATACATACATACATACAT
>CATQFL010000276.1:0-81814 GCA_956483635.1 Panzeria rudis
ATATATATATATATATATATATATATATATATATATATATAATATATATATATATAATATATATATATATATATATATATATATATATATATATATATATATATATATATATATATATATATATATATATATATATATATATATATATATATATGTATATATATATATATATATATATATATATATATATATATATATATATATATATATATATATATATATATATATATATATAATAAATATATATATATATATATATATATATATATATATATATATATATATATATACATATATATATATATATATATATATATATATATATATATATATATATATATATATATATATATATATATATATATATATATATATATATATATATATATATATATATATATATATATATATATCAATAGAATTTAAAATAACGGAAAATGGAAGTTTCCGGAATCTTGAGGAAACGGTAGCTAGAACTTACAAGATTATTCGAGACTGCTTAATTGCAATTATAAACAGTGACATTAAACTTAAACAACCTCAGCTGCAAGAGATGTAAACTTGATAACAGCGTAATTTGCTTAAGTTGCAAACATTAGAGTATGTGTGTGTGCGAAGATATACAGAAGAAAAATCTCATGCATCTACACACGCACATACCGTATACTTAAAGATAAAAAGAGACAACTACATTCCAGAAAGTTAGCGAAGTTACCAGAAGGTTTTATAATTGACTATATAAGGGGAGGCTGCCAGACGACATGGATAAGTGTGTTTTTAAACGTAGACGAGTAAATATCGCCAAGAATAGATAGTGTGTACATCGCACGTGTACGTGTCGTACGTGTTTTTAAAGTAATGAATAAAGTGTTACTGAGAATTTATTTGTAAAATAAATATCCGAGTTTTATTCTATTGCAATTCAACGAATCCTGTAAAAATAATAAAACCGTTTTTATGTAAAGGATTAAAAACGTAACAATTGGTGTCAGAAGTAAAATTGCAATATAAAATAAAAAGGACATTATTAATTTATAAAATAAAAAAGGACATTATTAATTAATAAAAAGGACATTAATAAAAAAAGGACATTATTAACTAAAAAAAAAATTACAAAAGGACATAAAAAAAATAAACAGAAGCCATGAAGTTTGAAGAGCTAAAAGTTGAGCAGCTAAAGAAGGAGCTGAGTAAGCTGGAACTGCCAACATCAGGCAATAAAGTGGAACTACAGAAGAGGCTGATAGATGAGTTCAAGCAGCGTGGCATCGACATCGGCACATACGAATTTGAGGATAAAGAGGAAATGGAGGTATGTACTAGTGCTACGACAAACAGCTCAGATATAAATTCAATGTTAGCTGCTATGATGAGCGAAATAAAGAAAGGTCAAGAAACATCCAGAGCTAACAATGAGAGAATGCTTGGTGAAGTTCAAGAAACATCTAGAGCTAACAATGAGAGAATGCTGGATGAAGTGAAGGCTGAACTTCAAGAAACATCTAGAGTGAATAACGAGAAACTTTTAGAAAAAAACGAGAGAATGCTAGCAGAAGTTAAGGCTGAAGTTCAGGTGACATCTAAGGCCACAAATGATTAGCTAGTGGAAATTTCTGAGGCCATAAATAGAAGAGTAGATGGCATTGAGGTACAAGTCAGCAAATTTGACGAGAAACTCTCAGAACTAGAGAATAAACTCCATAGCCTAGAAATTGGTGGCGTCGAAGTGCATGTAAAAGATGTAGACGAGAAATTACATGATCTGGAAGCAAAAATTTTTAATCTTCAGCATCAAGGAGCGCCAGTGAGAGTTATTCTAGAGGTTTCCAGCAGAATTAAGACTCCTTGTTTGGATGGCAGCGCAACTTTGAACATCTTCAAGTTCCAGTTCGAAACAGTTGCCAGCAAAAATGGTTGGAACAGTGAAGAAAAGGCCATCGAGTTGATTTTGGCCTTAAAAGGAGCCGCAGCAGAAGTACTCGAAACCGTACCAGGGAGCTGCAGAAACAATTTTGATGACATAAAGGCGGCACTGCAGCGGAAATATGGTGGCGAACATAAGCGAGATATATACCGCATGGAATTGCGATGTAGAGGACAGAAGCCCAATGAGTCTCTACAAGATTTCGCAATGGAAATTGAGCGGTTAGTGCAGCTTACGTATCTAGGCGAAAACCATCCATTCCTGGATCATGTCAAAACAGAGGCGTTTGTTAACGGCATCCGTGATCCTGACATCAAGCTTGCAGTGTGTGCTACACAAAAGGCTACCTTTGCAGAAATGGTTTCATTTGCACTAGCTCAGGAGACTGCTAGGGTGATTTGGAAGCCGCAGGTATGCAAAGTGCGAAATGTGTTGCGGGGCGCATAAAAGATAGGCAACTTTTTGTTTTGTGCACTAGGAGGATAAAATAGAGCTTACGTCCGAATTCATTTACATCATAAAATGGGAAAAATTTTTGCGTGGGAGTCCCAAGGAACATCGTGTAGGGAGGAGGACAAATATGCCTAGATCCTCGAGTCCCTCATTTTATAATGGTTAGGCGGGACAGGCTATAGATGGTTGGAGGCACCAACTCCAGCCAATTCCCGGTGCCAAAAATGTGGGTAAAATCAATAGGGAGGGGCTGCTGGATTGCGATGGAATGACCAATTCCTGCCCGAGTCCCGGTCAACTAACCAAACGAAATGTTTGGTTATGTGCAAAGCACCCAGCCGGTGGTTGTAGAGGCTGTAAAGAAACAAGCAAAATAATATTAATATAGATGTACCTTGCCATAGGAACGATACAGGTTGTTACCATATTAGTTGTTTGTCCTCGATGATCCGGACTTCTCAATGCAACAAGTCCTGAAACAAAAGAAATAAAATTAGTAAAAAAAAAAAAAAAAAAATCATACTTACCATGTGTTTGCATTGTAATTGTTGAGTGGCATCTGTCAATGAAAATTATTTTTTTTGCTATCAATACAACTTCATACCAGATAGTCTCATTATTAAAACAAGTACTACATGTAACAAAAACCACAAGCACTCTGTTTTTGATAAATTCATGTGGATGTCAAATTCTTAAAGCAAAAAGTGCATTTTGACATCCGACAACGATGAAAACAAAAAAAATATAATGTTATCAGCTGTGCTTACAAGTTCAGTTGTAGTAAGTTCGTCTGGGTATAGGGTTGTGTGTGTAAGCTGTGTTTAATAGTAAGAATGTTTACGTTTTTTGGCAACGCCTCTTTGCGTAAAAGCATTGCAAGATAACAACAATAATATAGCATTGCTAGATACCAACAAATAGCATTGCATGATAACAACAAATAAAGCAGTACACATTACAACGACAAAAATAGCGGTTTCCGTTTTGAATTTTTTTTTTAAATTATGAATGGGATATGAAAGCTACTAAAAATGCTGGGGCCCTGATAGGCGTAGTAGCCAAGGATATAGTTTTTAAGGATCAGAAGATTAAGATCGAGGAGGAAGTAACGAAGAAGAGGGGGCAGTGAAAAGTAAAGAAAATCTGCATGATCTATATAGCTCTTGGAAAAAAAAAACAAGATTTGGAGGGATTAATACACATATGCAAATCTATATAGCTCTTGGAAAAAAAACTGGATTTGGAGGGATTAATGCATATCAGGGGGAAAAAAACAGGATTTGGAGGGAAAGTTTGGAATTTCCAGATAAACAAAAATGTATATAGATCCCGTAGGATTTCATAGGTATTTAAACGCGAGATATGGGAAATTAAGAATTGTGTGTCTGGTAAAGTAGCTAAAAGAAGTGCGGAGCTTAAAGCGGAGTAAAGGTGCATAAGTGAAATAAACAAATAAAAAAATATATAGATATACTGATTGTGTAACTGTACACCAATCAAGAAAATTCAATTCTTAGCAGATTGAAATTTTAACAAATTTATTGGTTAACCATAAAGGACCTCCGTATAGATGGTGCATCAAAATTATTAGAATAAAAAAAAATATATGAGGGAATAGTTTGCCTGCGTAAGTAAAAAAATAAAAAACAGTGAAGTTAGAATTTTAAAATAACTGATTTCCTTTGGTGGTTAGCTGGTGTATGGAAAGTGGTTTGTGTGGAGAAGGGGATAATCGCTACAAGTACCCTGAGAGTCGGAAAAGCCAGAGGCTAGACGACAAAACTCCCAGCGAGATATTGCAAAGTGAAGTGAGACGGTGAAGCCAGGTAGGCAAGTTTATTCTTAATATCCCTAAAAAAAAAACAGAAAAGTGAAAACCAGACAGATAGAGGAATATTGAATAAAGATAGGAAAAGGAACAAATCCGGTACGCCATTATTGGGCGATAAAAAAATATATATGAAAGATAAGACAAGAGTATGAGTGCCATGAATTTATTTAAAATAAAAGCTAAAATACTAATTATTATAATCTAAAACCCCGGAATAATCATAGTTCATAAATAATTAAAATTTAAACAATATATTTTATGTATGTGTGTCGTGAGAATATTGTGTGTAATTGTGAGTGTTAGTCCATAAGCTAGAAATTCCTTCTAGAAGCCATCTTAGTTCTGCCTAAAATTAAAGAAAATTTTAAATAGTGGATTTGAGAAAACAGGAAACTATATAGGTGTGTAAAAAAAATAACACTTTTAGGGCTAAAATAATAATCGTGAGTAAATAGAAAGTTATAGTGAACAAATTTTTACAGGCGTTCTCAGGGAGCTCCTTTAGACCCATGTATATTTAATCGGGTTGATGTAATTAGATACCAATAAGAATTTTGAGCACTAAAAAGGTTATGTGTGACACTTATATAGTGCAATAGTAAAACGAAATAATTTATAGAGTAAAGGCAGGGTTTGTTCTCGAAGGAAAAGTCTATTAATTGATAGTAAGGTTAAGTCGATAGAAATAATTTTTTTGTGAAAATAATAAATAGTTTTAAGTCGTTAAGAGTAAAATATGTTATGAATAAAATTAGTATTGTATGTATGTGAAATAACATGAATATGTCTGGCTAATTCTTGAAAGAGGATTGTTGTGGAAGGGTAAGGTAAGGTAGACGGGTAAAGGGGTCCGAAAAGATTAGATCTGGCGAGATTACGGCCAAGGCAGGGTAAGGGCAATCAGAGGTCAACATCCACCTCTCTATAATGAGCGTTCCATGTTGGTGAGTAAAAAATAAAATTTATAAAGTACTGTGATTTTTATTTATTTTGTAACGTACCTTGATTAGCCACAGGGTTGAGAACTACGCCCCAGGAAGAAGCCGCAAGTAGTTAGCAGGGCCGGCGAAGCGCTAATCGGTAGTCAGGTTTCGTAACAAATGTGGAGGTCGTTGCTGAAAAGGAGGACAATCTATTTAGCCAGATGAAAGAGGCACTAATACAGGCGCTAGCAGAAAGTCAAAATAGAGAAATGGTTAAGTGCTATAACTGTGGCAAAGTCGGCCATTACCAACGCAACTGCAAGGCGCCAAGAAAAAGAGCTAAATCTGTTTCGCCACCAAGAAACAGTAAACGGGTGAGGCGACAAACAACACAAGAGTCCCCGTTAAACTAAAAAGAGCTAGCACTAAGGGGCAAGAGCTAGCTCCCACAAACGACGGCCCCACAGTCTCCATATCAGCAGAAAAATAGCAACCTTACTGCATGTGGATACATCAACGGCGAAAAGCACATCTTCACCACAGACACAGGAGCGTCGCAGTCAATAATCAGGCCCGATATAGTGAAGGGAAAGTGTGAACCTTTAAGGAATATAAGACTACGTACAGCTACTGGGGAGCCTGCCACTGTCTACGGTAAGACTGAAGCGAAGGTGACTATAGCCAATATAAACGTGAAACATGTGTTTATCGTAGCCGATATTGTTGACGAGGTTATTATTGGAGCCAATTTTATGATAAACCATGGCATCAACCTGCATATGGGGCAACAAGTGATGATTTGGCATAATGTTGAAATACCGCTTGGTGTTGGATATGACAATCAAACGCACGTAAGGAAACTAGTTGCTATTGAAAACCAGACGATATCACCGCAGTCTGAATCAGTAATATGGGCACGCATGGAGGGAGATTGTGAGGACAATCGGTAGTGGGTAGTAGAACCAACAGAAATTAAGATCGAGCTATTAACAGCAAAAGCCCTCGTAAAAACTTGCAAAGGAGGAAAGATCCCTATAAGAGTATTTAATTTATCAGGCAACGAAAAAGTCGTCAACGGAAATTCTGCTATAGGCCAATGTACTCCACCAGAGGCAATAATAAACTTCGAGAGAAAGCCAGAACCAGCCAATATGTCCGCACAAGAACGTGAACAATTTGAAGAACACGTGGGGAAATGGGTAGCAGGATTAGCAGCTCCTGATAGAAATAAAGCTAAGCAGCTGCTAAAAAGGCACACCAGCGTCTTCGCCTTGAAAGATCAAAGCCAAGGGAGAACGGCAATAGTGAAACATGAAATAAATACAGGCGAAGCGAGGCCGATCAAACAGGCATCCAGAAGTGTACCCCTAGCAAAACGGAATGAGGTAAAAGAACTCGTCCATGAAATGGAGCGGAATGGTGTAATCGAGCCATCTTCAAGTCCTTGGAGTTCGCCCGTGGTCTTAGTCAAAAAGAAGGATGGCAGTACGAGATTCTGCGTAGACTACAGAAAGCTCAATGACGTTACTAAGAAGGACAGTTATCCGCTACCAAGAATTGACGACACTTTAGACATGCTGGCTGGAACGAAATGGTTCTCCACGTTGGACCTGCAAAGCGGATATTGGCAGGTGGAGATTGAATAGAAAGATAAGTAGAAAACTGCTTTTAGCGCGAGCGATGGATTATGGCAGTTTAAAGTTATGCCATTCGGGCTCTGCAATGCTCCAGCTACTTTTGAACGCCTAATGGAACGAGTGCTGAAGGGACTTCACTGGAAGACTTGCTTGGTGTACCTTGATGACATCGTCGTGATGGGAAAAACTTTTGATGAGCACCTCAAAAATTTGGCAGAAGTTCTTCAACGCATATCATCAGCTGGTTTAAAACTTAGCGTGAAGAAATGTGCATTGTTCCAGAGAGAAGTAAAGTATTTGGGACATCGTGTTACGGTAGACGGAATTTCAACGGATGAAGATAAAATACGAGCAGTTAAAGACTGGCCTCGCCCGAAAAATCTTCATGAACTGCGCAGCTTTCTGAGCCTTTGTACCTACTACAGACGCTTTGTACCAAATTTTGCCAACGTCGCTGCAAGCCTTCATGAGCTGACCAAGAAGTCGAGGCCGTATCACTGGGGCGAACAGCAGGAGAATGCGTTCCAGACACTAAAGGATTTACTGAGTACGTCACCAGTACTAGCCTACCCCATAGCTGGAGAACAATTTTTGCTTGATACCGATGCGAGCGGCTATGGCATAGGAGGCGTGTTGTCACAAGTAGTCAATGGCACAGAAAAAGTGATAGGCTATTATAGCCGTATACTCTCAAAGGCAGTGTTAGAGTGCATAAAACACTACCATAAGTACCTGTATGGCCAACACTACGCTGAGGACCGACCATTCTGCATTGAGATGGCTGTTGCAGTTTAAAAATCCTGAAGGGCAGCTAGCGCGGTGGATTGAACGTCTTCAAAGCTACGACTTCAGCATCGAGCATAGAAGGGGTGTAAA
Source organism: Panzeria rudis (assembly GCA_956483635.1). Classification (NCBI taxonomy): domain Eukaryota; kingdom Metazoa; phylum Arthropoda; class Insecta; order Diptera; family Tachinidae; genus Panzeria; species Panzeria rudis. Next base: position 7,645 of record CATQFL010000276.1, read on the forward strand.
GCATAACAATGCAGATGCTTTATCACGACGGCCCTGCAGCTTGGAGTGCAGACATTGTGTTAAGGCCGAAAAGAAGGAATGCGTTATTGATGTTCGGCTAACGCACATCGATTCCGATGAGGACTGGTCAGCGGCACAGTGGAACGACACCATATTGGCGACAATTATAGCAGCCAAAGAGGAAAATAGAAGACCTGCTCGCAATGAAATATCAGCTGAAAGCCCACTTGTGAAATCTTATTGGGCTCAGTGGGATAGCCTGAGGCTGATAAACGGGTGCTTGTACCGCGTATGGGAAAGTGCAGATGGTAAAATGGCTTCCAACCTAATAGTTGTGCCATCCTCCAAGGTGTATAAGGTTTTGCACGAGTTCCACAATGGTCCTAGTGGCGGTCATCTGGGAGTGACAAAAACGCTGGAGAAGCTAAAACAGCGTTTTTATTGGGTTGGGTGTCAACAAGCCGTAGCCGACTGGATAGCAAACTGCCCACAGTGCATCGCAGCAAAAGGACCAGTAAGAAAAAGTCGAGGACAGCTGCAACAATACAACTCGGGTGCACCATATGAGCGGATAGCAATGGATGTAGCAGGTCCTTTTCCCGTCAGCGACGCCGGGAATCGATATGTTCTTGTGGTGATGGACTATTTTAGTAAATGGCCAGAAGTATATTCCATCCCCAATCAAGAAGAAAGGACAGTTGTGAATGCATTTGTCAACAACTGGGTATGTCGCTATGGTGCTCCAATAGAATTACATTCTGACCAAGGTAGAAACTTCGAAGTCTGATATATTCCGAGAAATGTGCGAATTATATGGGATAAAGAAAACCAGAACGACGCCGCTGCACCCACAGTCCGATGGCATGGTAGAAAGATTTAATCGTACCCTAGAGGAGAACCTGCGAAAAGTGGTAAGCGTGCATCAAAGGGACTGGGACGAGCACATTCCCAAATTTTTGTAGGCATATAGGTCAGCTGTACATGACTCGACATCACGAACACCTGCTAAAATTGTTTTCGGGACGGAATTAAAATTGCCTGGTGATTTGGAATTTGGCGTTAAGCCTACACCAACAAGTGAAGAAAGCACCAGCTCTTCCCAAGAGCAAGAAAATTTAAATGAGCTACATGAATTTGTACGCAAGCGAATTAGAATGGCCAGTGACAAGATGAAGGCTAGATATGACCGAGCTGCAAATTCTGAGGGATTCAATGAGGGTCAATTGGTTCTACTTTACAACCCACAACGAAAGAAGGGATTGTCTCCAAAATTGCAGACTCACTGGGATGGACCGTATAAGGTGATTAAAATGTAGAACGATGTCGTCTATAGGATACAGAAGTACAAAAGCCCAAGGTCCAAAATGAAAATAGTACACCTGGAACGACTGGCGCACTATGGAAAAGGTTATTGTGTGCCTATTCGGGACGAACAGGCTTAAGTGGGCGGCAGTGTTACGAAATGAAAATGCAGATTCAAATGTAACGGCACAAACTGACAAAACGATTATTATCTGCTTTATACACCTAAATCACTGTCAATAAAATCAAAACCTGTCAACCAAGTATCACAATTAAACTTGGCATCACTCGACAACTATCAATAGAATTTAAAATAACGGAAAATGGAAGTTTCCGGAATCTTCAGGAAACGGTAGCTAGAACTTACAAGATTATTCGAGACTGCTTAATTGCAATTACAAACAGTGACACTAACCTTAAACAACCTCAGCTGCAAGAGATGTAAACTTGATAACAGCGTAATTTGTTTAAGTTGCAAACATTAGAGTATGTGTGTGTGCGAAGATAAATAGAAGAAAAATCTCATGCATCTACACACGCACATACACTACACCATAGCTTATACTTAAAGATAAAAAGAGACAACTACATTCCAGAAAGTTAGCGAAGTTACCAGAAAGTTTTATAATTGACCATATAAGGGGAGGCTGCCAGACGACATGGATAAGTGTGTTTTTAAACTTAGACGAGTAAATATCGCCAAGAATAGATAGTGTGTACATCGCGTTTAGTTGTACGTGTTTTTAAAGTAATAAATAAAGTGTTACTGAGAATTTATTTGTAAAATAAACATCCGAGTTTTATTCTATTGCAATTCAACGAATCCTGTAAAAATAATAAAACCGTTTTTATGCAAAGGACTAAAAACGTAACAATATATATATATATATATATATATATATATATATATATATATATATATATATATATATATATATATATATATATATATATATATATATATATATATATATATATATATATATATATATATATATATATATATATATATATATATATATATATATATATATATATATATATATATATATATATATATATATATATATATATATATATATATATATATATATATATATATATATATATATATATATATATATATATATGTATATATATATATATATATATATATATATATATATATATATATATATATATATATATATATATATATATATATATATATATATATATATATATATATATATATATATATATATATATGTATATATATATATATATATATATATATATATATATATATATATATATATATATATATATATATATATATATATATATATATATATATATATATATATATATATATATATTTATATATATATATATATATATATATATATATATATATATATATATATATATATATATATATATATATATATATAAACAAATCGCTGAAACGCAATATATCACCAAAATTAAAAAGATCGCCAAAAAAACTAAAAAAACGTCAAAAATCGAAAAAGTCTTCAAAACGAAAAATCGCTAAAACTAAATAAATCATTTTAAAATTTCAAGATTTTACATCTTACGGTTTCCAAGATACAGCATATTGTCTCAATTACATAGTAAAATTAAATTGACTGATAGAACACCCATTAATTTTATTGTTTTAAATATCGGTGTTAACTGGTGTAGTCTATTCTACAGACTACACCAATTAACACGAACTTTGAAAATTTAAAGTGTCTATATATAAGTGGCTGCATATTACATTAGTATTTCAACATTTTTCGTTGCTCGCCTTAGAACACTCTTTAATTTTTAGCTGTCATATATTTATTGTTGTAGCGGTCAAAGTTTTACATATTCTGTGAAAATTTCAGGTCCGTAGCTCTTACGGTTCCCGAGAAAACATTACATTAGTATTTCAACATTTTTCGTTGCTCGCCTTAGAACACCCTTTAATTTTTAGCTGTCATATATTTGTTGTTGTAGCGGCAAAAGCTCTACATATCCTTTGAAAATTTCAGGTCCGTAGCTCTTACGGTTCCCGAGAAAACAGCCCGTGACAGACAGACGGACAGCGTAGCGAAAACAATAGGGTTCCTTTACACTTTTGGTGTATCGGAACCCTAAAAATGAAAAAATCGCCTAAAATGAAAAAAATCACAAAAAAAGCGCCAATACTAAAAAAACGCAAAAAACCAAAAAAATCGCCAAAACGAAAAAAGTGTCAAAACAAAAAAAAAATCGCTAAAACTAAAAAACCACAAAAAACCGAAAAAATCCCAAAAAACGAAAAAAGCGCCAAAACTGAAAAAATCGCCACAACCTAAAATAAATCGCTAAAACTTAAAATATCGTCAGAAAGTGAAACGTTAAATAAATGTCATAACCAAAACTAAACAAATCGGCAAAAACAAAAAAAAAATTCAAAAAACGAAAAATCGCCAGAAAAAAAAATTTTAAAAAATCACGAAAAGCGCCAAAATAAAAAAACCAAAAAACAACGAAAAATAATTTAAAAAAACTAAAGTTAAACAAGAAAAAACTGCCAAAATGACAAATGGGATAAAAACAAAAAGGGATATACATATGTGTATTCGTACGGAACCCTTCGTGTGCGAGCCAAAGTCTCACTTTACTTAATTTATTGTATTTTGATTTAGAAATTTTTTGTATTTTCTTATATTTTCAAATTTGACATAAATTTTATAATTAAGTTATAATTAGTTAAGAGAAATAATAAAAAGAAGCTTAACACAAGATAAAGAAAAAACTTAATATCAATAACTATCAAATGATATACAGCTCTAAGAGTGACCGTATGAATTGATTAAAGGTAGATGATATTCAGCTCTTGACTGCAAACACCCTGGTCTAGTGGTCTAAGCGGTAAAGAACTCTGATCTCCGCGCAGTCAAAATTTTCTTTGTCTACATGCTTCACATTTATCTCTAAATAAAATTATAATTTAATTAAAAAATTTAATTAAAACCGAACTCAAGCCAAAATAATTAAAAATTCTTTGGACATAATTTTTATATATACCCACAAAAATTTCTCCAGCACAATGTAGTAAATTTGTAGTTAAAGAGAAACAATTTTTCTCTTGAATTCGTTACTACTTTTACTGTTTTTTGTGTACTCGAACGCTTTTGGAGTAAAAGTAGCAAAATATAGTAAATGTAGTAACTTGTAGTAGGTAATCGAACACAACTATTATTTATCAAATATAAAAATTTTAAACACTAGAAAACAATGGTCAAATATATACAAACAAATTAAGGGAGTTCAGTGTTTGATGCAAATAGTCTTGCAAAAGTGCAAATGCAAATTATCATAGCTTCTTTATAAAACCTTTTGCATTTTGCTGTAGTATTTCTTAAAAATGCTACGATATTTTGCATTTGCAAATGCTATTTGCATCAAATACTGAACTCCGCTATTCTAAGTTTTTCAAATATGTATATTGGTAACTCATATCTCAAAAAAAGTAAAGCTTAGCGAAATGTATTTAAAGTTTTTCAAATGTTATTCGCTTTTAAGCGGTTAACATTTGTTTCTGAAACATTTTGTACGCATAAAAAAAGGTATTAATGAATGTTTCCGCCGGAATAATTGCAATTGCTCTCGGCCTGCGAGGTATTTCGCTGACCGAGACCAATTCCAGTCTCGCGCCGGGCCACACTTCCCCTAAAGCTTCTACGACGAGATTAAGCTTGGATGCTGACCGTTCATCCATGCACGAAACTAGCTTCACGTGCCCCTGAAACCAGCCGGCGTCGTTAAATTGTGGCGAGGGTCCCTGGCTCTCGCTGAGATCCTGCAGGTAGGCATCTAGCAATTTCTGACAGATCAATCCCCACCTTTCGTGGTTGATTGTTCTGTCAGCGTTGCTGCGGTCAAGAACAGCCCTTATCAGCGGGTTTCTAGCAACCTCGCTGTAAGGTCTGTTTATAATCCGAATTGCCCCCTGCCTGGGACGCTTGCTAGTGGGCTGCGTACGTTGCTGGAGCGATTCCTCCCCCGATCTTTGCCGTTTCGGCACAGATGTTGCAGCATCAGCGTGGGAGGAGCCTTCCAGCACAGCTAAGTGGGCCTTAGCCCAGGCTAGCGAAGATTTCTCTTCACCAGTCATGGTCTCGGCCGGTTTGTTGCCTAACTGCTCGATGTAGCGTCGAGCAGCCCGTAATTCGGAGAAGGCCTTACGTGTCAGGAAACTCCCATCACGTGGTTGAGTCCTTGTTGTTGTTGTGGCCGATGCATTTGGCACAGTTGATACAACCGGCGCATCCGCTTTCATATTTTGTGTGGGTGCATGTGGCACAGCTGGAATTGGTCCAGCCGGCGCACCGGGCTGTTGTTTATTGGCAGGTGCATGTGGCACAACTGAACTTGGTTCAGCAGGCGCACCAGCGGTAGATTTTAAGGAGGGTGCATGTGACACAGCTGAGATTTTCCCAGCCGGCGCACCCGGTTTCAAGACCACTGATTTATCGTCAGCGCGGTTTTTGTGTGCAGCTGATGTACTTGGGCTTACGTCCAAGGACACGCTGCGCAGTAACCTTGCTTTTCCGAATGGAATCGCAAGGGGTTTGGGACAGTCAGCCGTTACGGGTTTGTCCGTCCGGCTGCTTGCCTTAGATGTTTTTGTTGGTTTTGTTTTTGTTTTTAGATTATTCATAAGATTTCCACGAGTAAGCGCGTAAGGGGTTGGACCATCCATGCATGGACGGCGTACATGGATTAGGCGACTGACTATTACAACCGACCCGTGCCCTGGCGTCGGAGGGGAGCTGTTAGCGACTGAGTCTTCTTTAACCACTGACCAGCCATCCAGGACCTCGGTACAGCTACCTACCACCTTGCCTTACAAGTGGGGTAGTTTTGGTCCGCGGGTCATATACAGAAACAACACTACAAAGGGAAGCGCGTCATTCCATTGGCTCCCAGTGGGCCCTATGTTCACGTGTAGGTGTATCACACGACTCGCAGGGTGCCAACAGGCAGACTCCCCATCGAGAGCTCATTTATGGCGGAATGGCGGTCTCGAACGAGAGTACCTGTTTGGAGCACTCCCGAGTGAAGTGCGGGTACATTCCCTTGGCATCAAGTGAGGCCTTTGACCACCTAAAGGTGTATCATATGGCTCCCATGATGCCAAAGGGCGATTCCCTTCCGAGAGCTCATTCATGGTGGATGTCGACCGCGATCGGGAGTCGCTTTAGGAATGACCCCTCTCATATGGTTTCATCCGGACCAGACGGCAACCTAGTAGAGTTGCGCGCCTTTCCAGGGAGATACCATGTGTGAGATTGATTCATGAGTATAGGGCCTTGGCCAGGCATAGCTCTGCGTGTTCCCCTAGTTTATTGAGACCACCCAGCCCTAGGCCTAACCCAAGCCATGCCAGCGGCACAGGTAACCGCTTGTGCAGCGCATTAAGTGGGCCGTTGACATGCCCCCCCCCCCTATCCGCCACCTGGGGACGCGCCCGATGGGAGACTACCAACACCTTGTGTATGTCGAAGTCGAACCCGCTGCCACGACAGATTGTCACAGAATAAAGTTAACATATAAAAGTTTTCTCCATTCTAGGACAACCCGCCATAGCCGCAAACCCAGAACCAACACACAGAATCACGGGCAACGTAAATCTATCTCAAGGTGGATTTATACAGGTCATATTATAAGCACAGCTGTTCTACTTTTTTCGGAAATTAGATGCTCGTATGTCAAAATTTGTATAGGTTGACATAGGGGCTGAGATGTCAAATGTTATTGTAATGTTGTAGTCGTTTTAGAATCAACACCACCTGATAAAATTAATTCACCTTGATCTATCTCTAAATTTTTTGCTTGTAGCAAAACAAGTTCTTATGATATCAAAATATTTCCTCTCTATGCAGGAGATTCCAATAGTAAGACTTTTTGCTTTACAATTCTCTTATACTATAAAAAAATTAACCCATTCATATACAGAACTAACCAAATGAAATTGTTAAAATATGTCATTTGATACCATTCAATGGAATATTAACGGATACATTAACAATTACAATGAATTATTAATTCTTATAAAGAATTATTACCCAAAAATAGTTACAATTCAAGAATCCCATATCCACTCCTTAACCAATATACCTATCCCTATAAATTATAATATATACGTAGCTAATTCTTCACCTACTAGATATGGTGCTGTAGAAATCCTGAATCATAAATCAGTTGAACACAAAATTTTCACTCTTCCGAATGACTTTGATACAGTTTGTTTGGAAGTTAGTTCTGGCATAAAATTTAATATCGTCAGCGCATATATTCCTCCACATGTAAAGATTATAGTCAGCAACTTCCAGAACGTCTTTGGTAATCTAACCGCGGAAACAATTATAACAGGCGACTTTAACGCCTGGCATAATATTTCGGGATCTCGCAAAAATAATCAAAGGGGGAAAATGGTAGAGAGCTTTATAACTCAATCCCAATTCATTATTTTAAATAATGGAAATCAAAATCATTTAAGCATACATGGTACATTGTCTCATGTCGACCTAACGTTCTGTACTTCATCTTTAGCAGCTATAGCTGATTGGAAAACGGATTGAAAGCCTTAATGGAAGTGATCACTTTCCAATAATAACTTCTCTTAATTTTCAACAAAAAGTTACCGATATGTTATACAAACCAAAATTCTTAGCTCATAAAGCTGACTGGACAGGGTATAAAAGCATCTGTTCAAAGTTTTGTTCGGAAAGGGCAGTAAGCCTTAACGTCAACAAAGAAGCAGCCGCTATAAGTAAAACTATAATACAAGCCGCTAATCTAACCATACCCCAATCAACATATACCACTACAGTTCGTTGTGTCCCCTGGTGGAATCCCACTCTTGAGGAACTGAAAAGAAATAAAAATACAGCCTGGAATTGTTCAAAAGAAACATTAACACTGAGAATATTATTAATTTTAAGAGACTCAATGCGGAACTTAAAAGGGAGATTAAAAAAGCCAAACATAGATCTTTACACGATTTAACTTCGACAATTAGTCCAACCTCTTCAATAGACCGGGTCTGGAAAAATATCAATAGCATTTCTGGATACAAATCCTCTCATCATTTACACAGTTTACAATCCCATAACCAAACCTTGACCACAGACAAACAAGAGATTGCAATTATTTTATGCAAGTTCTGGTCTGATAATGCGGCAGATAATAATTTCCACAGAAAAATAAACCGATGGCAACGCTGGGAAAGTGCACAACGATGGAGGTGTAGCGGCTTCCGAAAGTGGCGCTACTCTGTTCTGCTGTGTATGTTGAAAAATTAAGTTGATGTTAATTTTTCTGCCCAATTCTTTCTGAATATAACGTTACGAACCTTAGCCTAATAATCAGTTTGGATTCACAAGCCCATGATATTTTACAACAGATGTCAGGAAAATATGAAGGTAGAATTTAACAAAATGAAGTCAGATGGAGATAGGTTCAGCATTACTTTTGATGAGTGGACGTCAACATCAAACAAGAGATACATTAATATTATCGTTAACATAAACGGCCGACAATTTAACCTTGGTTTAGTAAGACTTAAGAAGTCTCGTACCGCAGAAAATTGCATTGGCTCTATATCAACTAAACTGCAAAAATTTGAACTCTCACTATCGTCAGACATAGTCGGCTTTACCACAGGTGGTGTATCTACTTAGTAGATTCTTCTATGAGAAAGATCGCGAAACTTATTGCTCCAAAACAACAGTCATGTTTTTCCCACGGACTGCACCTGGCACTGGTGGATGTTATTTATAAAAGCAATGAAAATATTTCTGAGCAAAATTATGTGTCTTCAGATGACGATATTGATTTTGGTTCTTTTGAATTTGTGAGGTAGGCTTAAATATAAGTCAAATTGATATTACTGAAAAGTTTAAATTAAAACCAGTCATTGAAAAAGTGCAGAAAATAGTAAAGATGTTTAAAATGTCTCCAACAAAGAACGATGTTCTACAAAAATATGTCAAAGAAGAAAAAGGAAAAGAGTTAAAGTTGTTATTGGACTGCAAAACAAGATGGAATACATTGTTCGAGATGTGTCAGCGGTTTGCAGAATTGGAAATTCATTTGAAAAAAACTTTAATTGATCTGAAATCTGAAAAATTTTCAGATGAAGACTTTATTTTAGTTGGAAAGATTGTTAGCGTACTACGTCCAATCAAAATTACTCTTGAAGCACTATGTAGCAGTGACATGAGTTATACAAAGATGATGCAGCTTTGACTTTTATGTTAAACGAAATATCAAAATGCAATTGCCATTTAAGTAAATAACTATATAAATCGCTTCGTAAGAAAATTGAAGAAAGGAGAACTGTTTATTTAATTATTTTAAACTTGCTGAAAAATCCTAATATAAAATCAGAATGCGATGACAATATAGACATTGTTGTAGTAAAAAATGAACTAAAGTTTTTGATATCACGCTTATCAAAAAATGACAGTTGAAATAACGCATCCTCATCAAACGAAATTGATTTTATCTCAGATGAGGAGCAAGATGAAAATATTTCGATTGCACAAAAGCTAAAAGATGTTATTAATAAATGTAAAAGCCCCCAAAAAACAATAACGAAACCAAATTATAATGGAAATTTGCAACTTGCAAAATAAATAAATCTTCTTATTTCTGATGGAAGAAGAAATGCAGATTTGTTACAAGTATTTGCAAACGGTTTAGCCAACAAGTGTAGAATGTAAAATGATGGTGCTGTCGGCTGGGTAATTAGTGCGTTTAACTACAAACCCTGAGGTCTTGAGTTCAAGACCAGTTTCAGGCAAGTCAACAACATCATGCATTTTTCTCATGTGCATTGATACGTTATTGTGTTGGTTGTTGCTGTTGTTGCTTAAACAACTCAATGCTTCCACTTGATACCAGAGGGGCTTGTAACACTGCTCTACAAAAAAAACGCTTAATAGCAGAGTTGTAAATTAATTAATCTTTCTCTCTCCCACTTCACCAACTGTTCTCTCTACACTATCCCTTTCCCAAAGAATTAATTAATTAATTAACTGGTAGGCATTAATTGCCTGATTGTCTTACTTCTCTTAAAAAAAAAACTTTGGCCTAATAATCAATTTGGATTCACAAAGTAAATACGTTCGAAATAATCATATTAATAAGCAATTAGCTACTAGATTGAGCTTCTCACATGTTTACATGTTCAGATATACTTAAGTATAAAATCAAACCAAAAAAGTTTGTCTTGAGTAGAACAAAAAAAATACTGAAAAATGGGAATGAAGAAAAATAAGCCGATGGCAACGCTGGGAAAGTGCACTTTAATATCAGCTTGAGAGTGATTTAATTCTCGTATTCAATTTTCACGAAAAAGTTGTATATATAAGAATTAAAATCACATTCAACAGAGCCACCTCACAAGTGGTGATAAGCAAATACATGTGAGCGCTGACGATGGAAGTGTAGCGGCTTCCGAAAGTGGCGCTACTCTGTTGTGCTGTGTACGTTGAAAAATTAAGTTGATGTTAATTTTTCCCTTGTTCCTTGGAATATTAATCATGCCCAATTCTTTCTGATTATAACGTTACGAGCCTTAGCCTAATAATCAATTTGGATTCACAAAGCAAATACGTTCAAAATAATCATATTAATTAAAAAATATATTTTTCGGCAGAAGCATATGTCGGACACAAAATTCGTTCCTGGATGGCTAATGAAACGTTAGATGCTTAATATTCTTAAGAAGCTATTTAAAATAAACAAAAAATGTTCTATTAAAGTACTGTTTTTTACCAAATGGGAATATTTAATTATATGTACATATGTATGTACTTTACTGTTATTTCTTCTTCATGTACATATGTTATTGCAATTAAATGTGATTTATTTTCCAAAATCAGTCCCGATTGGCATCTCTAGTTATAACGTTGTTTACGTGAAGCAATTTTACCAGCATTTTGCCAGGGGCTTGCGTCGTTCAATTACTCGATGAAATAAACACAGGTTGGCCTCGCCACCTGTTTATTTTTGTTTATTGTTTTTTATGTATGAATTACATGTTAAGTTTTGTATCTGTTGTTTAATTGTTGGACTTAAATTTGAAATACATAAACATATATGTATAGGGAGTTCACAACAGCGTTCTAAAATGTGTCTTAATATAACGATGTTTTAATTTTAGTCTTTTATTCTGGGTTGGCAAATTTGTTGTTTTTGTTTTGCATGTAAATGAAATTTACTACCAGATGACAATCCCAGCGGGAAATAGAAGGAGTACGGATGCCTTCTAGAAGGCCTCTGTACTCCTTCTTTTGGATAAACAAGGCCTGCTTGCTCCATTCCATACTTATATCTTTTTCACACACGTTGTCATTGGGGGGAAGGTCTTCCGTTTATTAGTTCTGGAAGGCCTGACAATAGACCTTCTACAAAAGGTAATTTTGAAGGCTTCCTAAGGAAGGTCTGTCAAAAAGCAAATGGAGGTACATTTTTTTGATCGCGGTGTTTTTAAAGAGGCTTCTTTATTTTTGATTCTTGTGATTTCTTATTTCGAATTATTTCCTTTCATCTGAAGTAATTTTTATACGAATGTGTTTATTAAGAAGGATTTGGATCTGGACAGTTTCGCCGGTATAAGTGTAAGTTAATCAGCTCCACCATAAACGATATAATACCAACATGTATGATGTCTTTTGTATGTAAATTTCAGCTTTATATAAAAATTAGTTGCGAAAAAAGAATATGAGAATATTTGTTATTTATAAAGTACACCTTTAATGAATAAAACCAGTGTTGTCAACCCAATGCTTTTCGCGCTGATTTTAGTGCTTTTTCAACTTTTCCAGCGCGAAAGTTTTTAGAGTTAGTGCTCGGTGCTTTTTTAATCTAACTTTTAGTGCTTCTTTTTGTGATGGTGGCACTAAACCCAAAACATCAAAATAAATTTGTTTATCTAAAAATTTTTTTTTAAAGGTAAACTTTTTTGTTAATGTAACTATTTCCTTAACATACTTTTTTGCATTCTAGCAGAAGTTTAAAAATAGCAAATTTATATGAAGTACATTCGAGCAATCAGCTGTGTTTTTCTTTTGTCTTTTAAAAGCATCAAAGTCCATATAGAAAAGTATTTCTGTACGTATTTCATTTGCTTGACACTTAAGAGTAATTTAAAAAACTTTTGACACAAAAGCAACAGTTTATATTTTTACTCTCTTCGATTTCAAGCCAATTCGACATATATTCTAGGTGGCATGCAATAGTGTTCATGGATATAACGTCCACCGGACAACTTGAAGACTATGCGCAATAAACCCTTGTAGCTAAATGCATTCTGTGAAAAATAAAGAAAGCTGGTAGGCATTAATTGCCTGATTGTGTTACTTCTCTTTAAAAAAAAATAAATAAAAATACAAAAAAAATTGTAAAGAATGCTTTGGCAATTCAGATGCACTTGTAGCAGGAAGCTATGCGTTCTAAAGATATTCAATTATAAATATCAGTGGGTAAATTTGTATGGAGGAAAAAAACGAAAAAATCATAAAGCTGAAACGTAATCTGCGGACATTTTTAAAACTTTTCGCCAAGAAACCATAGGTCGGAAATGAGTTCCTAGCCCGCGAAAATCAATATGTAGCTTTCTATACAGGTAAAAACAAATAAAACTAACAAACCAGTTATTTTTCCCTTCCGATTTTTATAAAATTTGATACGAATGATGCCTCTGGGGCAACTAGTATTAGCGTAAAATCTTGGTTCAACATACTTTATGGTTCGCGAAATATAGCGACTTGAAAATTTAAAAACTCATCAAAAATGTATTAGGCCGACATCACACTAAAGGCCATGTCAGATAAAACTTTTGCTTCGCGTTGCGTTACAGATTCGCTTTGACATCTAAGATGAAATGTACATACTTATACGAAACATGCTACATAAAGCACTTTTAACGCAGCGTGAAGCGAAAAGTTCGGCAACTCTCATCTTTTTGCTTGCTTTGACAATCGGCTGGAATAATTTTCTTTTATTATATTGCCAAACGAAACATATTGCGCGTTTGAATCTGTTTTAATAAGAGCTAAATATGTATGTGGCATTTATTTATTTATAATAAATCGTAAAATAACATAATTGACTTTTATTTTTATAAAAAATATATATATAAATAGCAAAATTATCAACTACTTTTTTGGTAAACCATCAATGCGCGAGTGTTGTCAAAGTTTTCATTGTGTCATACACCTTTTGCTTTACACTTTTCTATCAAAGTTAGAAACGTCACGCAAAGCGACGAAGTTGTATCTGACACGGCCTTAAATGTTCCACTGTAGTGTCATCAGCGTTGCCAGAATGCTATCATATTTTTGATGATTTTTTAACCCAAATATGATATGATGATTTCTTCCCCAAATGATGATATTTTTTCTCGCAAATTATAATTTTCTTATACTGTTTATATGTATATCGTCAAAGAAAAGGCAAAAAGCCACATCGGACATATTATAAGTTTTACAGGAGAAGGATGAAAGCTATTTAAATGAAAAAAATATATTGACAATTAGTGTATAATCTTACAATATAATTAAAAAAGGACCAAAAAATTTATATATTTATTGCGAAATTTTGCATGAATTGCCCATATATTTTTCATTTCAACAAGTTTTATGCTTCTTCTGTAAAACTTTTAAAATGTTAGATAGGGCTTTCTGCATTTTCTGTGACGATATATAAATAGTTATTGAAACATATCATGCCTTACTTTTTGTAGTTGTTTGGATTAATTAATATATAATTTTCAAACGTTTGTAATATAAAAGTTTATTGAAGTGAATTCATCAGCTTTGAAAGATGATTATCAATGATAAAACTATCAATCATGTTCGATGATAAACATTTTTGTGGGATGTACAAAGTTTATTGGGCTAAATTCAAATAATTTTTAAATTTGTTTCTATCATATACAGGTTTTTTTTTATGGGTATGACTAATATTTCAAATAGCTACGTCAGTATATTTCACCCTAACTCAATAACGAATTATCCGATTTTAATAAATAAGCCAATCATGCATACTAATTTTTTATATTTCCAACTGTTTTGGAGTTCTTCAGAAATTATCGGCGAAATTTTTTTTGCAAAATTAGTTGTTCGTTTTCAAAAACTCATAAAAGAAATTAAAACTACAAAAACTTTAAATTGTTATCATTAGTCTGACAGGTAAGATAACTAGAAATAAAATAAGCCTTAAATCGTGAAAGTCGATGGCAAATGTTGATTTTATTCGCAATTAAGTGAAGGTGGTCAGTTCATAAAGTCACAATTTTCATACAAAGGAAAAATTTAAATTTGTGTGTGTATTAGTTCCCTCAACTAATTGTGAATAAAATCGACATTTACTTTCGATTTTAATGGTTTATGGCTTATTATATTACTAATATACCTACAAAGTTTCCCTCTTCATTTTTTCATGACTTTTTGAAAACAAAAAAAAATTCTTTGGTCGAGTGGTCTAACCTGAAGAAAACTCTGAAGAGATTACCGGGAGCTATCGAAACTTGTCAGTTCAACCCTCCGTGCAGTCAAATTTTTCTTTGTCTACATGCTTCACATTTATCTATAAATAAAAATATAATTAAATTTCTTTGGATATAAACCCATATACATACATACAGTTCGACTAAAACTCATAACTAAATTGAAAAAAAATTCACTTTGCATGAAAAACGCATTTTTCGCCGCTAGTTTCTGAATCACTCCGAAGCAGATGGAAATTAAAAAGAATTAGATATAAATGACTTAAAGGTAATTTTATTCTGCATTTTTTATTTATTGAAATTGGATAAAACATTCTCAAGTTAGGGTAAATAATACTGATGTACATATTGAAAATCTTAGTCTTCATTAAAAAATCTGTACGTGATAGGAAAAAACTGAAAACGGATTTATGCATTAAAGTTTGTATATTCCACATATTTTTATTTAAAAGATGAAAAAATTTTTTTGTATACCAGCGCATATAGTTGTGTTTTCCGAGTTTTTTTTTCGCGGTGGAAGTGCTTTTGTCGCATTTTTATATGTTATTACAGCCATGGCGATATTTTATATACTTCTCTGATCGCTGCCGGTTTTCAAACCTTTTCACGAATTTTGTACAAGTATCTTTTTAATATTGGTTGCCAAAAAAGCAGTAACTCTCTTATCTAGAATATGACATAAGGGAAATCATATAATCTAAAAAAACGCGTTTTTGTTTTAGTTTGCTGTAAAAGTCTCATTGTTCAGCTTTGGAATAAAAGTTTGTGATGATTTTTTTTATCCAAATACGATTATTATTCCGCCAAATGATGATTTTCTTCGAAAAGCTTCTGGCAACGTTGAGTGTCATATTAAAGGGCGCAAATTGGAGTTTAAAATGACATATGTATGCTACGATTTTATTTTTCAAACTTCAGAGGTCCATTTCAACTGACCTTATGTCTGCATTACTTGAGCTCTGAATACTGCAAAATAAAAGCATAACAAGTGAAAAGTCCACTTTGTACCCTTTAATATGACACCTCAATGGAACATGTAGGGTAAATAGGTCGAAATATATACATAATTTTGCAAAGCCGTTTTAGTACATTTTTGTTTTTTACATTTTTGTATAATTTTCCCTTTTAAAGTCGCTATAATTCGCGAGCCAGAAAGTATATTAAGTCAAGACTTTGCACTAATACTAGTTATACCAGAGGCATCATTCATACTAAATTTTATAAGAATTGGAAGGCGCAAGAGGTCAAGTTTTAGAGACAACAGGCCAGTAAAATTTTACCTCTAAAGATTGAGAAATAAAATCATAACATATGACATTTTAAAGTGCATTTTATGCCCTTTAATATGACACCACTATTGATTATCTAGGGTAAGTACGTTTAAATATATGCATAATTTTGTAAAATCGGTTTAGTATGTTTTTTGGAATTTTTCATTCTCTAATCGCTATATTTCGCGAACCAGAAAATATATCGTGATAAGATTTTTCAGTAATAATAGTTGTTTCAGAGACATCATTCGTACCAAATTTTATAAATATCGAAACTCCAACTGGGTTGGTGATATTATCTTTTTTATTCCGTATAAAAGGTTTATGTCGATTTGCGTAGACTAGGAAATCAATTCCGACCTATGGCTCCTTGGCGAAAATTTCTTGGAATTGTCCATAGATAGTGTTTCTGCTATATGATTTTTTTCAAAATAAATCGACCCGCTCTAATGGCCAAGCTTAGACTTGATAGCCGTAAGAGGAGTAATGCGAATGTAAGAGTAGAACATACATATATGTATGTAGAATTTCATTATAATTGGACAGGGTAAAAATTCTGACCTTATCGGAAAGTTTTGTAATTACACAATATAAGAATTTTTTAAATAAAATGAAAAAAAAATTTCAGTACTTTTTTTCAAATATTACGCGGTAATTTACTTGTTTTAGTGCTTTCTGAAATTCAAAGGTTGACAACGCTGAACAAAACGAGTTTCTTTTGCTATGGCAAAAAAATCAAAAAACGCTACTCCATCTCTTCTCGCTTCTCATTGAAGCGAATGTGGAATGTGTATCTCATCTTTTATACGAAAGAGCCGAGGCCTTCTTTAAGACATTCTTTAGCAGTTAGATAAGTATAGTAATTGAATTAAAAAAGCTGTCTAAGCAGGCCTTTAATAAGGCATGAAGTAAGAAGGTCTTCTTAGTTTTCCCGCTGGGGTTTTAAACGTCCAAAAAGCATGTTTTTTTAATGCGGCAATATTTTAAATAAAGAATTTGTGTGTGGCTTAAGTGTTTGGTGTTTCTTTGGCATGTTGATAGGTACCAAGCACTATTGTGCTTGTGTTGTTGTTTTGTTTGTTGTGTATTTTGAGTTCGTGTTCTATACATGTAAATAGTGAGAAATATTCGGCAAACTTCGTCGTTACACAGAAAAAATTATGATAGCTTTTTTTAACATGTTTTTGAAACTGATTTTAAATCTTTATTATTGTCTCTATTTAGTTTGATAAATAATTTTGTTTGACTTATTATTTCATTTCATTTACCTACCGCCAATGTTGGCAACCTGCTAAAATTATGAAATTCTTTGATTTATTTTTTATATTTCTCTAAAACATTTTTTGATTGAAACAATTTGTTTATTGAAAAAATCAGAATTTTTTTTCAAACAAATTATTAAAAATTTTTGCATTTGAATTTAAAAATTTCTTTATAGGACCTAAATTGAACAAATTTACATTTAATTCAGGGAATTTGGTATTTAATATGCAGTGCTTTGTATCGTTGCTCACAATGAAATTTTTAAGTTGTAACGATATTGCTATTTCCAAATTTAAGATACACATTGTGAATTCCCTAATAGTTAATACATGTATCAAAATAAAAAATTTGTTGGGTCTCAAATTTAGTGTTTCGTACACCAAAAGTGTAAAGGAATCCTATTGTTTTCGCTACGCTGTCCGTCTGTCACAGGCTGTTTTCTCGGGAACCGTAAGAGCTATGGACCTGAAATTTTCACAGAACATATATATGACAACAAAAAATTAAAAATTTAAGGGTGTTCTATAGCGAGCAACGAAAACTGTTTAAATACTAATGTAATATACAGACACTCATATATAAACAGTTTACATTTTTAAAGTTAGTGTTATTTGGTGTAGTCTGTAGAATTAACACAATATTTAAAACAATAAAACAGATATTTAAAAAAATTAAAATTAAAGGGTGTTCTATCAGTTAATGTAATCTTGCTATGTAATTTAGACAATTTGCTGTATCTTGGAAACCGTAAGAAGTAAAATCTCGAAATTTCAAAAAGCGTTAAAACTAAAAAAATTGTAAAATTAAAAAAATATCAAAACGAAAAATCGCCTAAATAAAAAAGCGCGTAAAGAAAAGAGCACCAAAATTCAAAAAACCGCGAAAAGTGCAAAAAATTACCAAAACTAAAAAGATCGCTAAAACTAAAAATATCGTCAAAAAAACGAAAAACAATTGCAAAAAATGGAAAAAATTACGAAAATGAAAAAATGCCAAAACAACTAAAAAAGCGCCAAAACTAAAAAAATCGCTAAAACAAAAAAGTGTCAAAACAAAAAAAAAATCGCAAAAACTAAAAAAAATCACCATAAACCGAAAAAAGCGCATTAACTGACAAAAAGCGACAAAACTAAAATAAATCACTAAAGCTAAATATATCGTCAAAAAGCGAAAAAACGTTGACACAAAAAAATCACAAAAACTAAAAAAATCGTCAAAAAACAAAACAAAAAATTGTCAAAGACTAACAGCCTGTTTTTAGAAAACATAAACCTTCTCACACTCATGTTTTCTTATATTACGATAATGTTTTAAATTTGATTCTTATAAAACATTTAAAAGCTTTCTTATATTAAATTTTAAAGTAAGAAAAGCTTTTTTATTTCGTGAGAGAATAGTATTGCCAATATATTTGTTTTCATATATTTTCCTTTTTTTCTCATATAATCGTATGGTATTTGGTGGTATCACTACTAGAAAACTGACGTAGGCTTTTAAAAATAAGATTTAATTAAAAAATTCCAAATTTTATTTTAAATATTTAAAATTTGTAATTAAAAAAAGGTCGAAACATGCATACATACATATATACATACTGTTACAATGAATCCTCAAAGGCAGTTTTGTAAAGATTGCTTGCATATCTTGCCTTCGCCCGGGCTTAATGGGTTTCTTCTCTACGTATGTATGTAGGTTCATATGTATGTATGTATGTAAGTATATCACACAGTAGCTTCGATAAGTAAAGAGTTTCAGCCTTGCTGGCTGTTCTTCTACATTATCGCCTGTGGGTATATCTAATGGTGACTTCGCTTGGGAAAGATTTTCTGCATAGCAGACCTATGGCCATTCTGAACAAGTCTCTTCTCAGCCTGGCATAAGGATTTTCATTATAAGAAGCTACAGGCAAGCTAGGCATCAAATTTTTACTCATAGGAGACTAGCTATAAATCAGCCAGAAGCTGGTAAGCCAGAAAACCTTTCCTCAGCGAAACCACTATTCGACATACCCGAGGAGAAAGTCCTCAAGCAAAAAATATTTACTTAGCGAATCCACTATTTTATATGCCCAGAGAAGAAAGCAATGGATACTACTTCAAAGGGCAAATAAAGTTCATGGACGTTATTTCTCAATTTTGATGGGCATTATTTACACTCTGAAAAGGAAATAATGTTCCATGTGGAAATAATGTTCATGGACATTATTTCCTTTTCAACTTGGACATAATGTCTT
Organism: Panzeria rudis; assembly: GCA_956483635.1. NCBI lineage: Eukaryota > Metazoa > Arthropoda > Insecta > Diptera > Tachinidae > Panzeria > Panzeria rudis. The sequence goes on from CATQFL010000276.1 coordinate 27,254, forward strand.
TCAACATTATTACTTTGGACGTAATTGCACACCACCTTATTTTCCCAGTGCGACTAAGATTTTCTTTAAAGTCTAGGAGATTTTTAGCTGTGTTTTTATATACATGAGCATAAATTAATCGATTTTTTTTTTGCTAATTGCAGTTTTTTCTGAATATCGTCTTTTGCAAAAATTTTGATTTCTTGTTTAAATTTTCAGTTTGTTGAAGCAAATTTTAGTTTTTTGCAAAGTTTTTGCTAGCTGTTTGTTACTTTACTGTTGAAATTTATAAACAAACGACTTTTATAATATTCTCATATATTCTCACTCATTTAAATATTTTATGTTACAAAAAAGTAAAACTACTTTCGTTCGTTTTTTTTACGAATGAACAAAATAATTCATTTTCGAAAAACAGGCTGTAAATATCGCAAAAAACAAAAAAACACCAAAATGAAAAAAACCCCAAAAGCGATAAAATCGCTAAATCAACAAAAAACTTTGTCAGCTTAGAAATTAAGCGGAGGATAACCTTAGCCAATATATAAATATATACAGTATTGCACGATTAATTACCTCGTCAAAAATTTCAATATTTTGGGTGATTATGCAGGGAAACCATTTAAAAGAATACGCTTAACTACCTTATTGAGGTAATTAAACGAATACGTTTAAATACCTCAGTGAGGTAATTAACGAGCATGTGTTCTCTTTATTTTAGCCAATTAATACAAACAAAAACACAAACTCCTTCGCTAAATACATTCATACCTTAACTTTTAGGTATGAAAAAACGTTAAATCATATGGTACATAGATGTTTTTAGATGTATCAGCTAAATATAAAAATAGCAATAAAAAGCAATGGATTTTGCTGTTTTAAATGTTATCTCTACCGCATACATACATACTTATGATTAACATGTAATTCTGGTTGCATTACTTGTACTGTTGGTGTCTAATAGTACTGAGGCAATTAAACGAATAAAATTTAGGGACATTTTATTTTAGAGGTTCAATTTTAAAGGCAATTACCCGAATTGGGTAATTAAGTGTATGACAATTAAATGTGAACTTTTGTTTGAAAAATGTAGGAAAAAACGGGGATTTTAAGCTGAAGGTAGATAACTGTTATACCCTGTTCAGACATACGCCTTAATTACGCATTTTAGGAGATTTACAAGGCTTCAATTAATAAATTGATGGATCTATTTAACTATAAAATACGTAACAGAATGTCTTACCATGCTTCACATTAAAAAAGGGCTGATCCGAGAAAATTCATGTTGTGATAACTATGAGATACTGATGTACCTCTATTTAATTACACTACGCAACAATGAAAATGCTTCGAGATCAAAATAGCAGATCCTTATACATATGTACACACAGAAAAAAAGGAATGTAAAATCCACATGCCGCAATTTTGATTGCAAATCATATTAAATTTACAAGAAATAATTTGTCGTTTGAGTGTGTTAGTGTTTACTTGCTTTGTTCATTCCCTATAAGCAAATCTGTAGTCGACTACAAAAATAATCAACTTATAGTTAACTCTTTTAGACTAACTAAAAGCTAACTACAATGTAATTCAGAACTGACCCAAAAAATAGTCAGTTGACTCCATTAAAAGTAATTGAGTCATCAACCACCATTAGTTGACAAATATTTAGCTTAAAGTGCGTTAAAAGTTAACTGAGTTGCTTATAGGGTTGCTACGATTCACTGTTCTGCTTAGTTGTGTGACTTGTTGTTTATTCTTACATGTGTCGTCTATGTATACGATAAAAAACGAATTACCAGCGAATATTTACTGCTGCTGGTTTAAATTACCATTGTTTCATATTAATTTTAAACGGAAAATAATTAATCTAACCTTAAATCACCATTAAAACAATTTTGTTATAAACGTTAAGTTTCATTTTCAATCGACATGACTATAACTTTAATTTCAACTAAGTTTTATGTTAAATAATCATTTAAATAATGTTGAATTAAAATGAAATGCATTTTACATACGATGGTATTTATTTAGTGTATAAGTAAAGAAATTTTTGAAGCTGTTGTGGCTGCAGTGGTTAGCGCGTGGACTATCATGCAGGTGGCACGAGGTCAAATCTTGGCTGGGGCAGACAGCTACAACGAAAAGTTTTCTGATGACTATCACGTAAGTAAAATAATTAATAAAATAGCTACATTAAAGTCATGTTGTTTCAGCTTGATATAACTTTAATTCGACATGATTATTCGTGTTGTTCCAATATCAAATTCACGTTGTTTCAACTTGAAATAACTTTGATTCAATATGATTCTTCGTGTTGTTCCAATATCAAATTCACGTTGTTTCAACTTGAAATAATTTGATTCAACATGATTTTTCGTGTTGTTCCAATATCAAATTCACGTTGTTTCAAGTCGAAATTACTTTGATTTAATATGGTTTTTCGTATTATTTCAGTATCAACTTCATTTTGATTTAACTGTACTGGAATATTAAATCAACATGAAATATAGTTAATTCGAAAGGAAAAATTTTCTTTCAAGATTATTGTAAATGATGTTGATTTAACATGAAACACCTATGAAGCAAAATCACTACCGAAAAATGTTAAGTTAACCTGGTTTTCGACGATTTTACATGGAAATTTTTCTGTGTGTATGTATATTTTCATCTGTTAAATTCAGAAATTGCCATAAAAATTTCCAATTAGCTTTAGTTTTAAAGATATAGTGACTTATATTTTCATAAATTACAGCAATTTTATTCTTTTTTATTTGTGTTACTACTCCATATATCGTGCATGCACTTCAAAAGTGGCATAACTCAAAGAATGCGTTTATGCAGTTAATGGTACATATTGCTGTTTATACTGCTTATAAAATCATACAAATATCTTATGTACTAAACTCTTAAGGAAAGAATAAATTTTTTTTCTCGTTTTCTGGAAAATCTGTATTTTTGAGTTGCGTAACTTTCGCAGTGCGTGTGCGATATGTCCTTTAATCAAAAATTATGTATTTTGCTTTATGAAATGGTCAAAAGATATAAAATGAAAAATTGTAAATTTAGTGGGTTTTTTCCAAAAATTACGCGTTTTTTTCCTTGTTTCAGTGCTTTTTGAAATTTAAAAGTTGACGAAATTTAAAAGTTGACGAAATTTAAAAGTTGTTAAAGAAGGTAATTTTCAAAGCCCTCCGCAATCCATTGAAGCCGGAGTTCCTCAAGGCAGCATCCTCGGTCCTGTATTATATCTGATATATGCCTCTGACTTGCCGGTAAGCAGTAACATACACATATCAACATTCGCTGATGATACAGCTTTTCTAAGTGTTCACAAAAGCCATCAAGAAGCCACCCGCAATTTGCTAGATTATATACCCCAGTTGGAACAATGGCTAAAACAATGGCGGATAAAAGTTAACGAACAAAAATGTCTACACATTTCTTTTACATTGTGCAAAGAAACCTGCCCACCTATACAAATAAATAACAAAACTATACCTCAACACACTGAAGTAAAATATCTCGGTGTTCATCTTGATCGTCGTCTAACATGGAAGTCACACATAAATGCAAAGGTGACCCAAATGAAATTAAAAGCAGCTCAAATGAATTGGCTCATTGGAAGGAACTCTACTCTAAGCCTAGATTGTAAACTTCTTCTATACAACTCCATTCTAAAACCAATATGGTCCTACGGAATCCAGTTATGGGGCACTGCCTCGGCATCAAATGTAGAAAAAATTCAAAGGCAACAAAATAAAATACTCCGTACGATTACAGCAGCCCCATGGTATGTCAGAAACAAGCGAATTCATAAAGACCTAGATGTGCCGCCGGTTAAGACAGTGATTTCTAAACACGTGACAAGCTACATAAAAAGACATGAGTTGCACCCAAATCCCCTAGCCAGAAACATCATTAACTTTAGAGGCCACACTCGGCTGAGAAGGAGGGACACTCTTGCTCTCAGCCGAACACGAGAGACGTAAACAACCAAACAACCAACCGCTGAAACAAATATTTTTGTCTGGCACTGGCTGGACTTAAAAATTAAAATTTTAGAGTTAAGATTTGATTACTTATTGTTAGTTCAATTTTATTGAAGATACAATAAAAAATACATATAACCGAAAAAAAGAAAAAAGTTGACAACGCTGCCAATTTCCACTCCATCAGGGCATATATATGATGCTATTCAATTGTAATAAAGCAGAAGCAGCTTCTTCCACGGGTGTCAAGATATACTGCTTGTTTGCACCTCCTCCTGTAGCACGCCACTTGCATTTATTGTGCAATATTTTTTTTAGATTGCATTTGTAGTCCAGCGCAAACTTTCATCCACTTGGGTCCCGTACGAAAAGGTGGTCCTAACGAGTTAAGTTTATTGGAGATTTCGTTCCATTCTTCCTTTGTGTCGACTTTGTGGTAGAATTGCGCCAATTCTGTTTGTTTTCTAACAACTCCACCATTTTCTCAAACTGTTTGGGCGTAGTTATTGTTATTCTAAAATTAATTTTCTAGCTAGTTATTTATGATTAATAAAGTTCATTGACAAAAATGCTTACACTTTTGTTGCTTTAATTTTTAATTATATATTTTATTTTTTGCTGTCGTACAATTTAAAATGATCGACAATTTTTTAAAGTTTTGACAGTCGATATGGAGACTGGCGGTACAACAATTTGTAATAGATTTACCAACAGGGTTGCATTTTTTAAGATTTCGACAAATGTAGTACCATAAGGAGAAATCGACAAATTTACAGCTCGAACACGAGAACCGTAATAAGGCTGAATATTTCTCTTATTCGAGGAATCGTTAACCATGTCAAATAATCATCTCTTTTACGTTCGGCCATTGCTTTTTAAACTTATTAAATAAACTTATTTCTGGGCCAGTTGAAGCACATATTTTTCATTCATTGAAAACAGCTCCTAGAATTATTTCAAATATATGGTATCTGCAACCTAGAAATAGAATATCTTTTCTCATCTTTTCTACTATGTAAAATATTGCAAGCCCCTTTAAATTTTCCATTGTTGGAAGCGGTTTTCTTAAACACAAATGCCTCGACTCCATCCAGAATTTGGCTTTTCTAAAGAATCAAAAACTGCTGAAGCTATTTCCACTCCAGTTCCGGATGGTATATCGGGAATATTAATTATATGTTCAATATCAGGAGCGGTTGCGATATGCCAGATAAAAGTTTTTATCCCAGCGAATTGTAAGTGTCTGAGTATTGGTTCCTAGTTTTAAGCCGATGCGTGTACTATTTGCTTTTCTAAAGGCATCTCGTTATTGATGAATAGAAGTGCGATTAATAACATACTCTGACGAGTCTACACCAACTGCATCCAAAACTGTAATTTGCATATGAACAGTAGCTCTAGAGCTTAATTTTAATTTATCTAAAACTGCAGCAAATCTAGGTGTTAAAATTTCTTTAGATGGTATTTTTCTTTTTAAGGTATTTTCCTTTTGTGAAATATTTAAAGTATCAGGACAATTCTAGCTCATTACTTTTATAATTTGATCATTATCCTCAATAGATTCGCCGCTTTCTGATTCGTCAGAACTTGGTACATTTGTAATAAATACTTTTAAATTTTTATAATATTATATAAAAAATAATTATTTTTGAAATATATTCCGCCGGAAATTATATAATTTAATAAATCTTTTTTACCATTTATTCATAAACAGTTTTATGCATTTATAAAAATAATTGCGAAATATAATGTGGCTGGTGGTAAACACTTTTTTAGTTAATTATCATTAAAAATTACCTTTTGAAGTTGACGGAGCCTCTTTTTATGTCTTTTAATTTCTTCTATCTTTTTAAGGGTTTCACGTCTTTCTTCCGAGTTCTTTAATTTGGCATTAACTCCCACCATGCAACCTTCTCGTCCCTTTTTTCTCTGTTTCAACAAAAACAATCTACCCTCCTCAATTTTCATTAATTTAAGAGCATCGGTATGTGCAACGTCAAATAAATCATTTAGTGAAGATTTCCATGCTTCTCTCTTTTGTTTGTAAATGATGGATGTTCTGGTTTCCCGTCTATTTAATTCCCTCCACTCTTGGTAGAAGTTGGTTAATTTCTTCTCGGCATTTTTTCTTCTTAGAGTAGGAATTCGAGCTTTTTCCCAGAAAGTGAAATTCTCATTTACAAGTCGTACACTGTCTTTAGCTTTCAATTTTGCAGTTCTTATATTATAAAATAAGACTCTGAGGCAATCTCCTATTGATGGAAGATTACTTCCAGGTAATTGTCTTTTTTCAAACCCAACAAAATAAATTTCATTTCTTAATAATGGCATTGCTTAAAACTTTTTATTCACAATATTTAATTTACAACTTCGTCAAACTGATTATTCCTTTTGTAATGCCTTTTAATTTCTAGTAAAAAAAATAAGCAAATCTAGTATGCCTTGACTTTTTTCAAATCCGTTATATTTAAATATTAACGAGTTGAATCTATACTAACAGATGACATTATCGCCCATGTTCTGAAAACCATTTCGTTTTGAAATCGCCAAATTTCAGGATATAATTCAACTGAAAAGCTCACTTATTGTAGCTTTTTAATTGGTTTTTAATGTTTTTTCAGATATTTTACCCAAACTTAACTTCGAATGCACTAAATTGTACGATTAAAAGAACACTGTTTTTCGTTTTTGAAATTTTGCGATTTCAAAACGAAATGGTTTTCTACGTGGGGTATGTCTACCAGGGAACTGCACGATCACACCGCAACCAAAATACTCCGCATATGTACCCTATGATTTACATACCCGAGTACTTTAAACACCGCAAAAAAAGTTGCGGTGGGTATTTAGCTCGCCGTTTACTATATCTTTTTTGCCATATACTAAATTCATTTTCTTAAAGTTAAACTTGAAAGTTTAAATTTTTTGAAATTTTAATTAATCGAAAACTTTAAAAATTTACAATGTTTATTACGTGATGATACAGCCACATACAGTACAAATAAAATAAACTTTTTCTAATGAAAATCGATGTATAAATGTTAATTTTATTCACAATAAAGTGAAATTACATAATTTTTGCAAAAAATCGAGTTTACAAGCCCCGAAAATGGATGCTAAATGTAAACTTTCAAATCGCCGATACACGTACATATATGTATATCTTTTTGGTGGCCTCCACCAGAATCGTTCGTTAGAACGCAGTTATTTAAAATAAATTGATTTGTCTTACAGTGTAAATATTCGCAATTTAGCAAAAATTAGGTGGATTCATTTTATTATGAATAAAAATGTTTTTTAAACGGCCTTAGCGTAATTTTACTCAAAGCTTTTTAGTTTTTTTTTTTGGTGAAATTGAACTATCCATTTCTAAGTTATGATGAACTCGGCGAACCAGCCTCTTGAAAAATCCCAAAATTTCGAAAAAAAATTAAGTAAAACTTATCCATAGAATTTTAAATTTCGACTGTTTTTGAAGTAAAGGTCACAACAACAGTTTTATTTTGTTGCATAGTGTTATTAAAAAATAAGGTTATTCAAGTAGATAATGAAAAAAGAAAACAGGTAAATACAGGTTCTTTTATGCATTGCATAATTTTTTTTAAGACTATAGCAACGAAAGTAAAAAGAGTGTAAAAATAATTTTGTTACCATTTTATACAGAAATGTCCAGAGTAACAAAAAATTCATTTATCGCAAAAATGTATATTAAAATGCCTTAAAACCAAGAAAACTAGAAATAAGTTTTTAGTTATTTATAGCAAAAGTTTAACCTTAATAATTAGAAAACTAGAAATATGTTTTTATAATGTAGAGAATAAATTTTGGCTTTTTGAGGCTAAATGAAAAATAAACTGGCAGCGCTGCTCCTCACCAACATAGGGACAGTGCTGCCAGAAAAATTTTACCTTAAGTCCCCAATTTAAGGAATAAAGTCCCCAAAAATCCCCCTTTTCAAAAAGAAATATCCCCAAATTTGTCCCTAAAATAATTTTGTTTAAAATAAACACTATATTTCAAATAAAAAATATTTGTTTCTACTACTAATACTACTGAAATTTTCGTGAAATTTGTTTCAAGAAGCTTTTTTTATTTGCTGATAAGCGGTGCGAACACCTAGTAAAGTAAAAATGTCACAACCTATTTTTTTACTCCGAAAGCTTCTCTATCGAATCTTTTACCATGTAAAAAACATTCATAAAGCCATCGTATGAATTCATTCCAACTGATGTGGAAATGTTTCTCTAAGTAATTAAAAAACATATATTTATTTTCTATTAATATGATTATTTCGAACGTATTTGCTTTGTGAATCCAAATTGCTTATTAGGCTAAGGTACGTAACGTTATATTCAGAAAGAATTAATATTCCAAGGAACAAGGGAAAAATTAACATCAACTTAATTTTTCAACGTACACAACAGAACAGAGTAGCGCCACTTTCGGAAGCCGCTACACTTATCGTCAGTGCTCACGTGTATTTGCTTATCACCACTCGTGAGGTGGCTCTGTTGAATGTAATTTTAATTCTTATATATACAACTTTTTCGTTTATTTATTCTATTTATGTTATGTTTATGTTTATTTATTTTCGGCTTTTGCAGCCTATCTTTGATTTCGGATAATTTTGGGTTAAAAACTATTATTTTTAGTGGTTTTGAAACAAGTCTCGCATGCCTTAGAAAAGTAGCGCTACCATTTTAGCGATTTTCAAACTTTGTCATTATCCCAATTAAAGTTATTTTATCGGGGTTTCGTCATTAATAATATTTTACTAATTTAAAACAGTTTTTCCGATTTTAGTAAACAATTGCAAAATTTAATCATTCTTGTCATAAGCTTAGTACTCTATTCGAATTTGCGAAAAATGTGCTCATATTATTTTGCATGAAGACTCAAAATGTTGTAGATAGATTTCATATGTTTTTCACAAAATAAACAGAGTACTACTTCTGCAACAATTCGTATAAATTTTTTTATGTGGACTTTTGACAGCACTTCGCACGAAATAATGAACAGAGTACCATGCTATATGGAGCAATCTCAGCAAAATTGGCATGAAGGAAAATTAGCTAACGGTAACACTGGAATTTGTTGTGATTACCATCAATTTAGTAGTGGTGCAATTCTCGTATGAAAATTTCTCGACCGATTTTAATAAATAAGAACTGCAATCAACAAAGCCACTGATCAAGAGGGGATAAGCATGAGAACTGGTGGATGGGAGTGTTCTTGTTCTTGGAATATTGATCATGTCTTCTTCTTAGTTGCGAACTTAGCATATATAAACTAAAAAGGAAATTAGTTCCAAATAATCATATTAAAATATCTGACTGGTTTTATGTCATGTGACATGGTAAAATGTTTCACGATTTCATGCAAAAAAGTGGTGGAACTCACCTTAAAAAATTTTTTTTGTAGTATGGTTACTTATTTATTAGATTTTCAAACGTAACTTCCTCATGAACTGCCATTAAAATATACACAAAATGCTGGGCAACATTGATTATTTCATACGAGAAATTTGACATGTACATTTGCTGTAATCTTCATGTGTTTGTTGTAAATTTCATGCGAAAAAGTGCCACTCATATTATTTCGTATGAAAACTTAAAATGTTGCCAGTACATTTCATATGTTTTCCTTCAGAAAAACAGAATACAACTCGTACTAATTCAACATTTTTGCATGAATAATTCATGCCAATTTTTTTATATGTGTTTTGACAGCATTTCACGTGAAATATTGAACACAATATTATGCTTAAATTACAAAAGAACATGTACTATTTAATATTATAAAAAATCCCCAAATCCCTCCCAATGAAAATCTGTCCTCAAATAAAAGTTGAAATCCCCAATTTGGGGAGAAGTCCCGTCATCTGGCTACACTGCATAGGGCATTGATCAGACCATGATACAATTAACAGGTACTCGTAGTTCTACAACAATAGAAAATTTGTTGACTAGTTGTCAAAAAAACTTTGAAAGACGGGTGGAAGCATCAGTGCAACTAGCTGTATAAGGATATGTCAAAAACCGTAGAGAAAGGAATATATACAGAGTTTGACAGTTTGATAGCGGCGATGAAATTATGAGCAATGCATCACTCAACTAAGGCGAGTCAGCTGATCTACTGCGAGTACCTGTTAATTGTATCATGGATCAGACTAAAATAAAACCGTAGAGCGCATCGAATTTCTGTTATCTTTAGTCAACAACGCCCCACGGTTATATTTTAGTCTGATCAATGCACTATGTTGGTGAGGAGCAGCGTTGCCAGTCTATTTTTCACTTAGCCTCCAAAAGGCTAAATTTATTCTCTACATTATAAAAACTTATTTCAAGTTTTCTTGTTTTTAAGGCATTTTAATATAAATTTTTGCAATAAATGAATATAAGTATTTTGTTGAACTGGGCACTTTTCTCTATAAAATGGTATGTACCAAAATTATTTTTTTTACACTCCTTACGGATTTTCTTTCTATTTTATTTGATAAAAGGAAAAAATTATTTGATTTATTGTTTGTTTAAGTTAATTTATAATCATCTTTTTATTTTCGCATAGACAAAGAGCATATGTAGCTATAACCGGGTGTCCCCAAGACACCACTCGTATTTTTTTACAATTGCTTTTGCGAGTTTTCTCCTCTAACAATCAGTGATGCCAGATTTGAGATTAAACATTACACAATCAAAGATTCAAAATTACCCAAAAATTACACAAAAAACAATTCAGATTTTTTTTAAAATAAACCAAGAAATTTTATTGACGAATAAATCTTTCATAAAACCTTCCCTAAGGAACTATCTGCTTATATTTGTGTACAAGAGTTCATTGGAAAAAATTAAATTCTTTAAGATAGTTATTTTGCTCACTGAGAGTCAAAAATGCAAATGCACAAGATTGCAAAAACCAAGTTTCGGTCCTGAAAAACAATTTGAAAGTTGAATGAGAGCTCAATGAAATAATCATTAAAAATAAAACGAGTTTTTATTTAGCATTTCGTTACCTTAATCTTGTGAACAGTAACAGGTAGACACAAGTGTGTGTATTATTATGGCTGCCATAACGAAATAAAAGAAAGTTAAAATTGAAAATTTTCATAGACAAATAATTTAACTGGCCAGTTCTATTTCCTTTTCGATTTTTTAAATCTCTATTTTTGATAGGTGAAAATTTCCCCACCGATTTTCGAAAAAAATTATGGAACTAAGGAAACTACAAATTTATAATGTAATATACATACGAGTATTCATAATGTAATAGGGAATTTATTAAAATTTTATTTTTCTTAATTTACTAATTAATTACTTTAATATAAAAATTTATAAAACGGCATACATTTCTTGCTTTTGTGTATCATAACAAAATTAATAGTACGTATTCGTAGTTTTAGTTTTAAGTCAGTAGTACAAAAATTTAATGAAGCAAAAAAAAAATTAATAGTACGGCTTTTGTATAATTACACAGTGGCAACGCTGTATTTACTTCATATAAGCACACATCAATGAGCGCGCTCGCATGATCGTAAACAAATATTGTTCTTGTTGTGTACATGAAGTAAGAGTACGACTGCCGAATGTCTGAAAAAAGTAAAGCATAGCAGTCACCACGAACGCATATGATTGAGTATGCTAGAAGCTCAAACTAGCAGTACTCAAGTGTATGCGGTGTGGCGAATACTTGAGCAAAAGCAATGCGGTGGCGATCACACCACAGCCTCATTTTAGACGAGTGTGCTTGAATCACAAAATCCATTGATCGTGCAGCTCTCTGATGTAATTACTGGTCGGTTCTTATATATTCAAAATTCTCAATTTAACAAAACATTTCAAATGAGTTTTTGTGACCTTCGCAGCGAAAAGGCTTAATCAGCCGTGTCACAGATTCCGTTCGGATTGGTTTTGATTCCGTAGTTGTCATTCTGTATTTCGTTGTATTTCGTTTTTACAATGATAAATTTTTTATACCTTGAGGTGTTTGTTTGCTCTTGTTTTTAGATGAAAATCTCACATTGCGCTTTTTATTAACATGGAAAGCTCATGACCAAATATTTATTTGACGCTCCTAAAAGTATGCACGTTTTTTAGCATTTACTGCAAATGAAGTCAGTAGAAAAGTATTTTTCAATTCCACTTTGAAATTGAAAAGTGGTTTGATTACGAAGAAAATTTTTTTTTTCGTTTTCTGAAGAAGCAACTTACGGAATTGAAACAATTTCCGATGGGAATGGTATTCTGTGACATGGCTGAATATATTATTTATGCCTACATATGTACATCGCACAGGAAAAAACATTCATTTGCATATTTGCGGTTTCACTGCTCATTGTCAAGAGATCAAAAATATTATTCAAACCTACTTTGTAAAATTCTATACATTAAATTTATTTTGTTTCATACCAAAACATTATTGATAGTCAAAATAGTGACAGTTAAATTGTTTCATCAAGTTGCTGTGATCATGATATACGCTGTATGAGGTAGTGGAAAATGGTGAATAATTGATAAAGCTTTTATTGTCATTTTGTTGCTATCAGACGATGTTTCTTTTATGTATCCTTAATTTACAATACCAAAGTAAAATTTATCATGGCCTCACACCAATTATGCACATGTCATGTCCAACATAAACTGTAATTGCAATTGCCTTCCAGTGGCTGTCGATCGCACAGTTGCCCCAATTGTTGTCAATCAGCCCGCATGGCGGATGTGCGTTTTACACTTGAGTTGCTTTGCCTGTACAATTAGGAACGTTTCGTGTTACATTTTTCGCTCTTCTTATATTAATACACACACGTGAACGTGCATACTATTTATGTATGTACCCTGCAGATAAAGCGACTAGTCCATACACGTATATAAATATCCTCAATAAATAACTAGGACTAGTCCAAATGTAACCCAAATGTATGGAGAAAGTCCATTTCCTAAAATTATATATGCATGTATTTAAAAAAAATAAAATTAATTTCAAAAAAGTATTATTTCCGAAAAGTAAATTAACAAAGAACTACATTATATATATATATATATATATATATATATATATATATATATATATATATATATATATATATATATATATATATATATATATATATATATATATATATATATATATATATATATATATATATATATATATATATATATATATATATATATATATATATATATATATATATATATATATATATATATATATATATATATATATACATATCTTCAAATAAATACGAAAGGGTATATCATAATTTTTAAAAATCATAAGAGTTTTCTTTGTATTAAGTTTTTTATCTCCTGAACATTTTTTAAAAATGACAGGCCCTCTTGCATTTAATGTGTCAATATGTATTTTTTATTATACATATATATTTATGTAAATACATATATATGCAAAAACATATGTATTACTCATATTTTAAGTTGATTTCTCACAAATTTTTTATGTTAAACTACTAATTATATTGCTTTTATTGCAACGTATATCTTTTGTATACTTTTTTAGGCTTACGGAGCCTTTTTAGACAGTTGTGACTGATTTGGTGAATTGTACGCTGTCGCTTAGCCTTCATTTATTTGCCTTGTACTTCAAAAACTCAGCATTATCTAAAAATCTTTAATATTTATGCAAGTTAAAGTAGATCACTTTCTTTTTTATTATACATATGTAAGATTGGATTAAAACACTAAATTAGTTTTGGAAAATAATCAAGATTTGTTAAGTAAGTTTTGAAATATTCATAATGTTAACCATGATATAAAAAAACAAGGCAGTTTCACTTAAAATTATTTGACAAGAATGGAGATTTTTGAAGTCTACTTTAAATGTAAACATTTAAAAAAGCATTGCCACATACGGAAAAAGGTAAACTATTCCTAAAAAGTTTATGCAATTATGTGTAGTTTATTTTATATACATATTTAGCCCAATTATGAGTTTTTCCGGTGAGTTTTTCTCTTCCGATTCATTTCTTCCCGGGAAAAAATCCTCCTATTGTATCAACTAAGGGAATACGCAAACAAGGGAGAGAGAAAAAACAAGGGAGAAAGAATCAGCTGTTTTCTGTTTAAATTTTATTTTATACTAAGACAAAAGTTCAGTGATAAATTAAATAATTTTTTTTATTATTTTTATCAATTTAAATTAAGTTTAAAAAAGTAAAATGTTTAGTGCGGCTTTTCGTATGCTTGCGGAAGAAGTAAGTAATGAGGAACAGAGGAAAAAAATGATCAAAGGGTTGCACGAAGAGAGATGCGTGATGCTTCCAATCCGCTGGAGTTACCACAGTCGTTGTAAGTACAAAGTAAACTGGTTTACTTTTAAGTATTAACAATATTCTTGGTTTAGGTTCCAAAAATATTACCGGGACAACAAAAATGCTTTTGTTTACCTATTAGAAGTGCTGACCACGCTCGCAACAGGCAAAAAATGTAGTCGCTGTTAGTCCCGTATCAAAGGTAAGTGCTTGTTTGCGTTTCTTCGCAGAAGGCGGATACCAGACTGGTATTGGGAATGACAGCGACGTTTGTTTGGCTCAACCAATATTCAATAAGGTGCTTGCGGAAGTTGTTGATATACTCAAAGCACAACTTTGTCCGATGTGGATAAAAATGCCTAAAACGGAGGAAAAACGAAAAATAGCGCTAGAATATATATATATATATATATATATATATATATATATATATATATATATATATATATATATATATATATATATATATATATATATATATATATATATATATATATATATATATATATATATATATATATATATATATATATATATATATATATATATATATATATATATATATATATATATATATATGTATATATATATATATATATATATATATATATATATATATATATATATATATATATATATATATATATATATATATATATTTATATATATATATATATATATATATATATATATATATATATATATAACATATATATATATATATATATATATATATAACATTCCAGGAGTTATAGGATGCGTTGATGGTACGCACATAAAGATAATTGCTCCATCGAAAAAAATCTATATTATAATAGGAAAGGAAATTATAGTTTGAATGCTATGCTGGTAATTGATCTAATAATATCTTATAATAGTGTAAATAAATTTTTATTTCATCTTTTTAGATTTGCGATCACGAGCTTAGAATTAGGTATGTTGATGCGACACACCCTGGCGCTTGCCATGATTCCTTTATTTGGACTACCAGTGATGTTCGGAATCATTTAGAACGGGAATACTTGGGAGGTGCAAACAACTTTTGGCTCCTAGGCACAATTTAGTTTTAAGTTTAAAGTAACCTTTTGAAATTTTATCTATTATATTAGGTGACGCTGGTTATCCTTTAGAGCCGTGGCTTTTGACGCCTCATCATGTTCCAGGGGATGGTTCCAGAGAAATGCGATTCAATGAAATCCACTCAAAGGCCCGCAATATTATTGAACGTACAAACGGCGTATTAAAGAACAGATGGAGGTGTCTTCTTGGTGCAAGGGAGGTTCATTACAATCCGGAGAAAGCTGAGAAAATTACAAAGGTATGCTGCGCTCTGCACAATTTATGCTTGCACTACAAAGTAAGCGAAGAACCCTATGAATGCATTAGTTCTATGGAAACATCGGAAGAAATAAGTTCACCGTTATCAACGCAGTACTTCACCACAGCTCAGTCAATAAGAGCTAATTGGAAGCGCGCTATAAAAGAAAAACTAAATATGTATATAGAAATCATTTATTTTATAATTTAAACAAAAAACCACTTCTTGGTAGAATATTAAAAAGAAATAACTATTTAAAAATAAAAAATAATATAATACATAATATATTATAGTAGTATGTTGATTTAATTGTTTTTGGCAACACTATCTAATTGAAGCTGTAGTCGGTTTTTCTCGAGTTTGTATTCCACCTCTCTAACCCTCCTTTTTTCCATGAAAGTGTGGTGGCGCCGCATCTCTTCAATTTCTTCTCTTTTCATTTTGTCCATCATTTGAAAATGTTTTTTTTTGCATTTCGTAGATGCTGTCGAGTGCTCTGTAGATTCTTTTAAAGCTTTGTTTTTGCTCCTTTATGTCTACTACAGCTTCCTTAACAGTATCCACTAAATCTTTCTGCACAGCAAGTTCCTTCAATAACATATCAGATGAAGATTTTGCAGCGTCTGCCCTCGCCTTCCAGACAGATTTTGGTGCTTCAGTTTTCTTGGATACCGCTGCATTATCAGGTGTGCAATTTACAGCTCCAGTTTCGAAATAATTTCAAATGGAGTCCATTGAAATCTCTTACTCATACATACCAAAATTGCCACAAAAAAGGCTATAATGCAAAACAAACCTTAAAATTTATTAAGTTTCTTCAAATAATAATGGCCATAAAATTTACAAGAGCAACTACTCATATTGCAAAAATTTCGAAAATTCGCTAAAATGGGAAACAAATCCCAAAATTGCAAAAAATGTTAACTTGCTAATATAAAAAATACCAATTTTAATGCATCAACTACTAACATCACTCAATAAGATGCGAAAAGTAAATGAATTTTCGTAAATTTAGATGTACCACCCAAGAAAAATGATTCCAGCAATACTCATAGCCGCCCATCTTAATGAGATTTTTTTCCCACTTTTCAAATATGTACATACGTAGTATATACAAATGTCGGAGGAGTTCACTATAGGTAATTGTTGGGCTTCATTAATATTTGGCCGGCCTCATCTGTGTTACATTTTCGAAGCAAAGTATATCCCTCGTTTACAGGAAGATCTAAGCATGATTGAAATTCCTGCCGCTTTGGCTTTAAGCTTTTAATTGCAATCTGACTTCAAATCTCGCACATTAGTATAATTCCTTGCATTCGTCTGTTTCCATTGATATAATTCTAGGAGCAATAATTTCGTCTGCTACCTATCTGTTAGCAAATTTGCAAAACGCTGTCGGTCAAGCTTGCTTCCTCTTCAAAACCATCCATTTTGAGTATTAGTACAGATTTGAAATTAATTATTATTTATTAATATGATTATTTCGAACGTATTTCCTTTGTGAATCTAAATTGATTATTAGGCTAAGGTACGTAACGTTATATTCAGAAAAAATTGGGTATGATTAATATTCCAAGGAACAAGGGAAGGAAGTAGCGCCACCTTGAGTAGAACAAAAATCAGAAAAATGGGAATGAAGAAAAAATAAACCGATGGCAACGCTGGGAAAGTGCACTTTAATATCAGCTTGAGAGTGATTTAATTCTCGTATTCAAATTTCACGAAAAAGAATTAAAATCACATTCAACAGAGCCACCTGACAAGTGGTGATAGCAAATACACGTGAGCACTGACGATGGAAGTGTAGCGGCTTCTAAAAGTGGCGCTACTCTGTTCTGCTGTGTACGTTGAAAAATTAAGTTGATGTTAAATTTTCCCTTGTTCCTTGGAGTATTAATCATACCCAACTCTTTCTGAATATAACGTTACGAACCTTAGCCTAATAATCAGTTTAGATTCACAAAGCAAATACGTTCGAAATAATCATATTAATAAACAATTAGCTACTGGCTTGAGCTTTTCACATGTTGACATGTTTATATATACTTAAGTATATTAATCATACCCAATTCTTTCTGAATATAACGTTACGAAGCTGAGCCTAATAATCAATATAGATTCACAAAGCAAATACATTCGAAATAATCATACTGGCTTGAGCTTTTCACATGTCTACATGTTCATATATACTTAAGTATAAAATCAAACCAAAAAAGTTTGTCTTGAGTAGAACAAAAATCAGAAAAATGAGAATGAAGAAAAATAATCCGATGGAAACGCTGGAAAAGTGCACTTTAATATCAGCTTGAGAGTGATTTAATTCTCGTATTCAAATTTTACGAAAAAGTTGTATATATAAGAATTAAAATCACATTCAACAGAGCCACCTGACAAGTGGTGATAGCAAATACACGTGAGCACTTACGATGGAAGTGTAGCGGCTTCCGAAAGTGGCGCTACTCTGTTCTGCTGTCTACATTGAAAAATTAAGTTGATGTTCATATTTCCCTTGTTCCTTGGAATATTAATCATACCCAATTCTTTCTGAATATAACGTTACGAACCTTAGCCTAATAATCAATTTAGATCCACAAAGCAAATACATTCGAAATAATCATATTAATAAACAACTAGCTACTGGCTTGAGCTTTTCACATGTTTACATGTTCATATATATTTAAGTATAAAATCAAACCAAAAAAGTTTGTCTTGAGTAGAACAAAAATTAAGTTGATGTTAATTTTTCCCTTGTTCCTTGGAATATTAATCATACCCAATTCTTTCCGAATATAACGTTACGAACATTAGCCAAATAATCAAATTAATTATTATTTTGTTTGCATGTTTTACTTTTTAGCTTACTTTATTTTGTATAAAAGGAAAATTAAAGTAATATTAAGTCAGATTTTTAAAATAAGGACGGTAGCACAATTTTTAGCTTAAACGTCAGATCTCCTTTTTTGTCAAATGATAATATGTCAGAAAAAAAAAGAAAGTGGAACTACCTTATATACTTATACCGTGATGTTGACTGAAATCAGCAGACATCTGACAATTTTTTTTTTTAATGGAATTTAATACTATTTAATACAGAAAATACAAATTATTTATAATTATCGCCCATGCTCTGGAAAACGCAGCGTTTTCAAATCGCTTACGGTTTGAGAAACGCAAAATGCATTTCAGCATGTTCTGAAAACAGTACGATTTGCTAGGGTTTTGCTGTTTTCGGTAGCAATGAAAACATAATTTTTATCATAATAAAACATAAACAAACAAATAAGTTTTAAATTAAAATGCCTACAGAGTTCTTGTTTGCTATACTGGCTTTAAAAAAGCTACAATCAGTTCACAAGTTGACAATTGAAAAACTCAAAGCAAAGATTTAAATTGCATGTTTTTAATTAAAATCGTGAAAAAAAGTATAAGTTTTCCATCAAATAAAAAGAAAACATATTAAATATAATTTTTATTTTATTTTCTCTTTAAAGTGCAGTTGAAATAAAATGGATCAGATCGCTTCAGCGGTTTGAAAACGCCAAATTTCTAGCGTTTTCGTTTTTCAGAAAACCAGCTTGGCGTTTTCAAATCGAAAACGCGAATTTTTAAGCAATATGAGTTTTTCAGATAATTATAAATAATAGCAAAACACATTATCAGCCATGTCACAGAATACCATTCCGATCGGAAGTGGTTTCAATTCCGTAAGTTGTTTCTTCAGAAAACGTAAATTTTCTTCGTAATCAAACCACTTTTAAATTTGAAAGTGGAATTGAAAAACACCTTTCTACTGACTTCATTTGCAGTAAATACTCAAAAACGAGCATACTTTTGGGAGCGTCAAATAAATATTTGGTCATGAGCTTTCCATGTTAATAAAAAGCTCTATGTGAGCTTTGCACCTGAACACAAGAGTAAACAAACGCCTCAAGGTATAAAAACTTTATCATTGTAAAACAAAATACAAAATATACGGAACCTACAGCACCAAAAATGAACTTTTTCGGAATGACAACTACGGTATCAAAACCAATCTGAACGGAATCTGTGACACGGCTGTATATATAATTTTATATAAATATATATGACTATACATAATTATATATGATTATATATAATTATACAAAAATAAATAACAACATTACATATAATTCTATATAAATATATATGATTATACAAAATTATATATAATTAAACATAATTATATATGATTATATATATGTAATATACAAAAATAGAAAAATCATTATATATAATTTTATCTATATATATAAAAAGAAGTGTACACTTTGATGTCACCACTAACTGTGGAAACGGGTCGAGTGATATCAATTCCAGGGTACGTTGGGGACGGTTTGCAGATGGTTTATGTGAAGTTTGCACGAAATCGGCGCAGTGGTTCCGGAGATATGGCATTTCAATTTTCCTATATATTCCCATACAAATATCATCAAAATGACCTCCGTAAAATCTGTAACTTTATATCTTCGAATCTAAGTGAGGTAGACATAAAATTCCAAAACCATTATAAGAAGATATAATAATAAGCGGACAGGTGTTTGGTACTTTTATGAAATTTGAACATTTAGGGGCCGAAAATGGGTAAGAATATTATTTAGGTACTTTTTTGTTAACCGTTTATCTCCTAAACTAATGAAGATAGACATTAAATTTGAAATGCATTCTACTCTGCTTGCGAAGTCCTCAAGCAAATTTTGGTACTTTTGATACATAAAGGGTAAAATTGATAGCTCTTTTTGGTACATTTTTCCATACAACTATTTTTTATGCACATTGATATATGTACATACTGAATGCATATGATTGTATATATTCACTAAAAACGGATTTTTGAAAATTAAAATTTTAAGGGGACTAAAAGGGATAACAACGGGTAAAATCGGTAACTTTATATTTCCGAATCATAGTAAGGTAGACATAAAATTACAAAACCATCGTTATAAGATAGAAAAATGAGCGGACAGATGTTTGGTAGTTTTTAAAATTTGTACATTTATGGGCCGAAAAAGGATACAAATATAATTTTGGAATTTTTTTGTTAACCTCTTATCTTCTAAAGTAATGAAGATATACATTAAATTAGAAATGCATTCTACTCTCCTTACGAAGCCCCAAACACATTTTGGTACTTTTTTGAAATTCGAATATATAACGGGTAAAATTGGTAACCCGTTTTGTTACTTTTTCCATACAACTATTTTCTATTCACATTGCTACACATACTGAACGAATATATTTGTATATATGCACTAAGAAGAGATTTTCGAAAACTTAAATTCTAAGGGGATTAAAAGGGGTACGGTGAAATCGGTAATCTTATATCTCCGAATCTAACTAAGGTAGACATAAAATTTCAAAAGCATCATAAGATAGAAAAATGAGTGAACACGTCTTTGGTACTTTTTTGAAATTCGTACATTTAGGGGCCGAAAAAGTTGTAAAAATATATTTTTGGTACTTTTTTGTTAAGCCGTTTATCTCCTAATATAACAAAGATAGCATTGAAATTTAAATTGTTTTCTTCTCTGCTTTAGAAGCATATAAGCATAAAATGTACTTGGTAATTTTTTGATGTTTGGATATATAAAGCGTAAAATTAGGAGCTCTGTTTGGTACTTGTTTTCCTGCGCAACTATTTGTTATGCACTTTGAATGAATATTTTGAATAGAAAAAAATTTGTGCATGTAGGTTTCTTTTTCGATGCAAGGATCCACTAAGAAGGGATTTTAGGAAATTCAATAGGTAAGGGGTAAAACGAGTAAATTCGGTAACCTTTTATCTTCGGATCTAACTAAGGTATACATCAAATATCAAAATCATCATCATAAAAACAAAAAAAAAACAAGCGGACATGTTTTTGCTACTTTTTATTTTTTTGCTACTTATATTTAGTGGCCGAAAAAGGGTAAAAATCACAAAAAAAAACAAAATTCGTCCGAAAAAATCCTTAAACGAAAACATTAAAAAAGGCCCTAAAAATAAACTAAAATCGCAAAGAGGCAAAAAGGGATATATGTATAAAGTATTCGTACGGAAGCCTTGGTGTTCAAGTCCAAATCGTACTTAACTGAATTTATTTCTATAATAAAACGTATTTTAAATGTGATGAACTATTTTTAGCATATCATCTTCAATTGGAAATGAAACTCGAGTGTTTGCTGTATAAATATTCTTCAAAATAAATTTAAAAAATATGTAAGCATCCGCCTATGTGCAATCGCCGCTGTCTCATCGACGACTAAATGAAAAGATGGTAAGAATCAGTGTTGCCAAAATCTGATGAGGAAAAAATGCTACATCTTTATGAAAACAATGCTAGAATATGCTAAAAAAATATATGTGATAAAACAAAGGCAAAACAACATTTTAATTATGTAATTGCAAAAATAAAAATGTATATTAAAACCGACAAAAAAAACTAACAACACTTTAGTCAAAAGCAAAACATTAAGTTAATTTTTATTATTACCAAAGATATTTTCATAGCTGAAAAAACATAATTGACTGTTTGTCTTTGAATCTGCTTTCGCCAGATTATTTTGGCTTAACACACATTCTATGTTAGCATTCGACAGTAAGAGACAGAGCATCTTCAGAATAAACATATATGTATGTTATATTTATGTATTTAAATCAGTTGTTTTTACCTCTGAATAATTTCTCCAATATTTTTCTCCCTAATATTAAAAATTTTGTAAATTGGTAATCTGATAATATGATAAAAAAAATGCTAAAAGCATTTTTTGTATGCAAAATCAGTCTGAAAAATGCTGGATCTAGCATTAAATGTTAGGCAATACTGTATGAATGTATGTATGAATGCTCTCAGCACAATTGTGCTATGAAACGCCGACCAATGTTTTACGTACATAAGTAACCAGTGGTAAATGAAACGAAGTACTTAGATAATAATCAATGATGTCAGGATGACGTTCTAAGCGAGCATCTTAGTACTTAGATTGTAATGTACGTCTAATCTAATATGTCTTTTACTAATAATAGCTTCGATTATTTTGCATAGTGTATGTGAGAATTTCGTTGTATTTCATGGAATTTAACACTTATATGTACAAAGTAAAAAAGTGTGGCCTACTTTTGTGCTATATTTCAACGACAAGCTCGCTTACAGTTTCACTTATTATGTAAACGCACAGTAGCGACAGGTACTGACATCGTAGCTTACTTTGTAAGCGAGAGCGCACCGATTAAATAGTCTATGACACGCTTCTGATAAATCTAAGTGGGGAAATAAGCCAAAGCGTCATCACTAGCAGCTACTAAGCATTGCTTACATCAGCGATTACGTAATGGGTATTTTTACCACTGGGTATATACACATTTGAGAACATTTGCATACATAAATGCATAAGTCGAAGTTTATGCTCTATATTTATCAGCATTTCAAATATCATTTAAAATGTTGCGGAAAAATTTTTTAACTCATAGTTTTGTCGTTTATACTTATAAAAAAAAGGTTCATCATCTGAGAACCCAAAAATAGTTAAGTTAAACCGATTACACTTCAAATATTTCTAAATGTAGGGCTATCGACTAGGGATCGGCAAGTGAAAAAATACATCGATATATATCGATATATTTTTAAATATCGATCGACATCGATATATATCGAATAAAAAATATCGAAGTATCGATATTTTTAACAATGATAATTCATACGTAGTTCCCAAATTAAAAAAAAAAACAGAAAAGTACTTTTCTTATAAATAATTAAGTTGGAAAGAGTCAATTTCCAAGATCCTTACTGTTCCACCAATATTTCATGGAACATACAGCAACAAAATTACGCTCAAAGAATGATAATTTGTCGAATAGCCAAAATATTATTAATAAAACAAAAGATTTTGTTAGTAATATTCTATTTGATAAAGACTGTGCCGACATGTTTTTAAAAAGTGCACGAAAAATAAAGCTAAAAAAATATCGAACTTGATACTGTCGATATATTTGAAAAAAAATCGATATATCGAAATTAAAAATATTGGCGATATATGTATATCGATATATTTTAAAGAAAATATCGATATATCGATATTTTTGCACATTCCTACACAGAAAAAATTATCACCAAAAATTTTCAAACAAAAGTTTGACTAAAAATAAATTTAATTTTCAGTAAATCTTTTGTCCATAATCTATGAATTGTTTGTTTGACTTTTACTTAAAACGCAATCACCAAAAACAACAATAAAAACTGTGTCATAAAATACCACCCCGATGACGACATACACACAAATAACAACAACAACAATCATAGCAAGAGGAATTCAATCAGCGTTGCCAATTTAGCATATTTAAAATGCTAGATTTTTAAACCCATCTAGCATGAAAAAAAGGCTTTTAGCATATAGCATATTTTTTAGCATTTTTCCAAAAAATACTTGGCATTTTTTTGCGTTTGAATTTTTATGTGTGACTTTAATTTGTAGCCTATTATCGAATGTACAAATATCTAAATGTGATGTTCCCCAGCTTATCTTACCAAAATCTTAATTCATTTTTCGTATTTTCTAAAACTACACATTATTGCTAACAAAAATGCATGTAAATAATCAGAAAATTCCAAAATATTGCTTAGTTATAGCATTATGAAGTTCTAGTATAGAAATCTCAAGCTAAATATTGAGGTTCAAAGTTTATAAATTTTTCAAAATTTTCCTAAATTATGGGTCGCAGTTTTCCGTATTTTTTATAATTCCCATCAATCAATCTAGTTTAAATCGATCGTAAACTGCTCACTATATGTCTTAGTAGTGTTATACACTTTAACCTTAAATTTACCTAAACGTCTGTTTTTAGTCTACCTGTAAAATTTGGCCCTTTTTCTGTAGAACCACATTTTCGTTTTCGATACAAAAACGCGAAAGAACAACATTGTATATATTTCCAAAAAATGCAAGTGTTGTCTTGTGTTAACTTTTATAGAAATCGTACCACTTATAAAAATAATAATGAAAATGAATTTGAAGATGACTGGATATTTTGATATATCTAGAATTTCGTTATTTCTTGTATTTTGCATGAAAATTGTAAACATGAAAATAGTGGTCTTTGTAGAAACTTTCACAGAACCTTAAGAAATCTTTTAAACAAAAATGCGTTATTTTTTATTAACTAAGGACCGGACCACACTGGCATTTTTAAAACGCCCGTTTCTGCTTTTTTTAAACTAATTAGGGCCTGACCCTAAGGAACAAGTTTTTAAAATTGAATTTTAAAATCTTTTTGATTTTTAAAATCAACATTTGCAGTATTTTTGATCTACATTTTTGTGTTAAAAATGAAATAAATTTTCTTTTATTTTAACAACTATAAAGTATAATAAAATACTAACTATGTATGCACGGTGTAATCTTATACCATGCTAATTCCACTGTTCTAACAAATTAAAAGGACTTTTCTTTCGAATTTTGATGAAATAATTTTCATCATGTTTTTCAGCATATTTTTAGCATATTTTAGCATTTTTTAAATAAAATTCAGGCATTTTTTCCTCATCAGGTTTTGTTAACACTGAATCCAATTGTACCAAGTTTGTTTACAAAAGATTTTTGAGTGAATCGATTAGTTACCCAGTGGTAAATGAAACGAAGTACCTAGATAATAATCAGTGATGTCAGGATGACGTTCTAAGAATTTATCCCTTATATGTGCAAAGTAGAAAATCGTGGCCTACTTTTGGGCTTTATTTCAACAACAAGCTCGCTTACAGTTCCACTTATTGTGTAATCACACAGTAGCGAAAGGTACTGACATCGTAGCTTACATTTTAAGCGAGAGCGGGCCGATTAAACAGCCTATGACACGCTTATGTTAAATCTAAATAGAGAAATAAGCCAAAACGTCACCGCTAGCAGCTACTAAGTATTGCTTATATCATATTTTTTCGTGTTATTATTTTATGACATATAACTTGTGAATCCCCCAATTATTAATTCCACGTTTTAGAATAACCTACCACATTCCTTATGGACTTTATAATTTACAACATAATCTGGATATCCAATGCCAATTATTTCCCATCCGTGTCCGGGAAAAGAGGACAGTGTCCGGGAAAAAGAGGACGGATAACAACCCTACCCATACAAAGCAATTATTAATTTTCCTATATCTGAAGAATAACAAAAACGAGACTTAATTTTTTGTAGGATAAATTGTGGTTTTCAACTAAATCCTGGTGGTATAGGAGGAGGGAAGACTTACATCCACTACACAAAGCAATTTGTAATTAGCCTAGCCTCACCCGATGTGCTTTGCTACCCCATTGTTGTGAAGATAAAGGAAAATTAAAACATAATTATTTTTACCCTGTGTCCTCTCCAATTCCACCAGGAAATTGTTTACAATCGAAATTTATTCTCAGTGTAACCAAAATCAAATTATTAGTTTCGCTATTTCAGTTTTTTTATTAGTTATTTTGAGTACACGAAGAAGGAACTGCGTTTTTTTTTCAATGTATATATCTTTAATTTATTTCGTAGGGATGGGTGTGGCAAAGCTCACCGGGTCTTCTAGTATAATTATATAAAATTATATATAATAATATATAATTATACGAAACCATTATACATAATTATATATAATTCTGTATAATTATATATAATTATGTATAATTATATATGAATTATATGTAATTCTATATAATTATATATGAATCATATATAATTCTATATAACTTTTTTTACCCGGGTATACTATTTGCGAGTTAAAACGCGAACACTTGTCGCTTAACTACAAACTTGTTTGCAAATGATATGGTCCACGACTGTGCTACATTAGAGTGATCTTTAAACTACTCTATGTCACTATTCGATGGATCACTATACGCAGTCATTAGAAGCCGAACACTTGTCGGTTAACTACAAACTCTTGTAGACTAATATTGTCCGCAGGGTATGTTTGTATGTATAAAACAGAACACATTTCACAAATAAAAAGCAGAACGCAACAGAAAAAAACGTTAAGAAACATAATACATATACATCCATATACTATTTACATAAAAACTGTTTGATAACAAAAAATGAGCGAATGAAGTAAAAATAACAAAATATGACCATGACATGAGAGTGTTCGCGGAACCCTTCAAGTAAACCAAGCATACATTTTTACATAGTATAGAATTCAGTTGCGGTGTGCTCCTACCACTTAACCAAAGGAATGAGATACCCTTTCCTGTCTCAAACTTCTATGTATGTAACTTTGTTTGATTTAAGAAAAAATAAAAAAAATATACATAGCAAAAACACAGAAAAACACAATCTCAGCCAGACTATAAAAATATCCTATGGTTCGACGTTATTACCTCTCGTTGCACTTTTCTTATTGACGGTCACATACAAAGATATTAAAAAGTTTATTACAGTGTACAAGAGTTAATAGCAACGTGATATTATAATTTAAACGTTTAGGTTTATATAAAGCTTGGCAATTACCGCAATAAAAATTGCTACGTGGAATCGTAGGGTTAAGCAAAACTGCCAACCGAAAAGACGGTATTTCATTTGTATCGGTATCGGTACACAGAAAAGAAAAATCCATCCGTACACAGAAAAAATTATCACCAACAAATTTTCAAATAAATTTTCAAATAAAAATAAATTTAACTTTCAGTAAATGTTCTGTCCATAATCATGAATTGTTTGTTTGACTTTTATTTAGAACGCAAATACCAAAAACAACAACAAAAACTATGCCGTAAGAATCCACCCCGATGCCGACGTACACACAAATAACAACAATAACAATCATAGCAAAAGGAATGCAACAAACTTGGTACAGTTTGTTTACAAGAGATTTTTGAGTCAATCGATTATTTAATGTCGTTGCACTAATTCTCATTCATTTTTTTAGAGTATTTAGATAAACATTTAGACTTAAACACATTTAACAAAGTGAAATCTCATAAATGCTTAATGGATGATTATTATGACACAGACAAAAATTTTGCTTGTAATTTTGTTTGATTAAGTAAATTATGTTGCTTAATAATTGTTAGCATTTTTTGACTAATTGTTTAGTAAATTCAGACAGAAATATTGTTTGATATTTTTCAGAAAATCCAGTAAATATTTTTGTTTGATTTAGTAAATTATTTTGTCTACAATTTGTAAATATTTTTAGACAAATTGTTTTATAGATTTAAACAATTTGTTCACCGAAAAAAACACGTTTTTTTCAATGAAATTGTTGAGGTATTTGTGTCTACATTTAGAAATTCGTTAGTAGGTCCGTTCATAGACAAAATATTTACTATTTCATTGATTTCCTTTACAGAAAATGAAATTTAGTTTTTTCTGTGTACTTAAATTAATCCCAAGCGGTTTCAAAAGTGTGGCAATCCCGGTTTTCCTGAAAGCAAGTACAGAAAGATTGATTCAAGTCGAAATATTCAAATGCAAAATACTTAATTTGAGCCCGACTAGGCGTTATTCAAGTAAAAAATATTTTTACTACTTATATAAATTTTATATTTTTACTTACTTGTTTAATTTAATATTTATTGTTGCTCATTCCTAGTATTGAACTTTGTTCATCACGATTATAGCCCAAGTTGAGTGGTCTAGCTAACTCAGTATAGAAAGAACGACAGTTAAAATCCAGTATAAACTAGCAGCAGGTAATACGACGTTTGTAGGCTATTAGTCAGCAATGCACGAACAAACAGAATAATCAACAACAAGCACAAAATGCGACTGAAGCTACAGGGTGGGTCAAAATTAACGAAGGGATCTGAATAGTCTATACCTCCATTATTTTTAATTTTTGTTCATCTATTTTTTCTTATTGTTGTAAAGAAGATTTGGGCAATTAAAACTGGAAAGGTTTACTTCTGAACAACGATCATACCGCAAGATAAACACTGATACTGCTACGGAGCGTTTTCACCGAACCCCTTATTTCAGGATGCAGTGATTTTTTTTTGCCGGACTAAACTGCTCCCAGAGCTTTTTCTTTGGGATATTTTAAAGAACGTGCATACGTGAATAAGCCACAGACCATGACCAAACCTAAAAAAATAATAGCCGAGAAAAGATTCGAGCGATGGCTTCGTAAATCTTGAAAAGAGTCATGGAAAGTCCCGAAAATGTCCCGCACCAGCGCCATTATTACCCTTGCTGTATGTACGTTGTTCAGTACTATATATTTCCAGTTTCAATTTTCCAAATCTTCTTTACAACAATCTGAAAAAAGATGAAAAAACTGTAAAAATAATGGAGTTATAGAGTATTCAAACCCCTTCGTTAATTTTGGGCCACCCTGTATAACAATCAAACAAATACCAACATACTACGACTGTGTAAAAATTGTATACTAATAATAGTATTTAAAATAACCCTGAAGGAAGCCAGGGGCCAAGTGTCCCCAAGTCAACACTTGTCGACAAGTTTGGTAACTTTTTGGAGACATTGTCAACGAATCGTCTACACTTTTTATTTTGTCTTCAATGGGAAGGGAAGTTTTTGACATCTAAAATATTATTTCTTATAGTATCATTTTGTTGGGTTAGAAATAAATGCGGCTGCACGCAAAACTAAAAATTTTCATTAAAAAAGTTTCATATGTGTTGGCTAGAATCATTAAAATGCACTAGTGAATCTCTGGTGCCAATGGCTCAATGTAGTCCCATAAGAACCACATAGTCTATAGTAAGTCAATAGTGCCGAGGTCACTAGTGGAATCTCAATGATAAGCAAATGATAAATGTATATAGCACAGAACAATGCCTGGGGTACAAGTCGTCAGTAGTACTGGTGACAATGTCATTAGTGAGTCAGTACTGATTCACTATAGACATTTCCTACAGGGAAGAATTTTATACTCAATTTAAGAATTTTGTTATTGATTCAAGATTTTATACGTGGTTATCCCGTTCTCGCCTTGATTTAAGTACATTTTACTGTTATTCATACTTAAATTTTAGAGTACGACTCGTACTCAAAGTAAGTACGTAACGTAAGTAGGTAACGAAACTTCACTACACAGAAAAAATAAGTTTCATGGGATATTTAACAATAAATTTACTTAAAATAATAAAAATAAACATTTTATTAGAAAATTTTAGGCTATTTTTGTTTGTTCTGAATTTATTTATTATCTATAGTGGCTGCTAAACACATCAATATTCTGCTTCAATATACATGTTTGTGTGCGTTTGTTTACAAAAAATTGTTTCACATATACGGAGGGGAAATATTGAAGAATATTAAAATGCTTTTGATTTTCATAAAGGGCAATATACACAGTCAACATGCTTGACAATCGTGGTAATAGTATGTGTGAAATTTCGTTAGTATTAGTGACACAGACGACGCTTGATGGAAAATCGTCAAGCACACGTACACGAATCTGACATCAAGCTGATTGATTGTGTATTATGCCCTTAACAAACGCACACAAGCACATATATTGAAGTCATGATACAATTTACAGGTACATGCATTAGCTAAGCTTTTCGTCAGCTGTGTTTTGTATGTACGTGTTTGGTAGGGTGTGCAACGAATTTCGTTGTTGCTTAGTATGTAATTTTTGACAAGCTAGATTAGAAAATTTTTCTAATGCATGTACCTGTATTATTGTATCATGTATTGAAGTTACCCGTCTACTGCAAAAGGAGGGTTATGTGTTTGACGTGTTTGTATTCCCTCATAACTTCTAAACTACTTATCATAAATTGATACATATGGTATCGTTGGAACCGTCTTGATCGTCCGATGATTATAGGCTATGTAATGTCACATTAAATTGAGTTTGGCACCCCCTATACGACATATGTAAAGTCATGACGAAAAAAATAAAAATATTTTAATAATGTTGTATTGGGTATCAAATGAAAGGGCTTGATTAGCACACTTCAAAAATATATATATCCTTAAGTTTTGCTCTTTGTGGCTATGTGTTAAACCGGTTTGTAAGTGTCTATGTGGTGGTATTTTCATCTGTTCCCTCATAGCTTCTAAAATACTTATCATAATTTGAGAACTTTGGTAGTATTTGAAGAGTATTGACTGCCCGCTGGTTATAGGATATACAATGTCACATTAAATTGAGTTTGACATAAAGTCATGACAAAAAATAAAAATATTTGAATAATGTTGTGTTGGGTATCAAATGAAAGGGTTTGACTAGCACACTTCAAAAATATATATATATCCTTAAGTTTTGCTCTTTGCGGTTATGTGTTAACCGGTTTGTAAGTCGCTATGTGGTGGTAATTTAACCTGTTCCCTCATAACTTCCAAGCTATTTATCATAATTTGAGGAATGTGGTATCGTTGGAAGCTTCTAGATCTTCTTCTGAGTAGAGGCTATGTAATGTTACATTAAATTGAGCTTAGCGCCCTTATACGACATAAAGTCATGACGAAAAAAATAAAAATATTTCCGAAAGTGGCGCTACTCTTTTCTGCTGTGTACGTTGAAAAATTAAGTTGATGTTAATTTTTCCCTTGTTCATTGGAATATCATTGGAATCATACCCAATTCTTTCTGAATATAACGTTACGAACCTTAGCCTAATAATCAATTTGGATTCACAAAGCAAATACGTTCGAAATAATCATATTAATGTTGTATTGCGTTTCAAATGAAACGGCTTAATTAGCACATTTCAAAAATACAGTCGTCGGCACAATTATTTTGACAAGAAAACAAAATTACTTATTTCTTTTTAACTTTAAAAATGCTTTATTGAAAATACGGAAATATTTTTATTACTAACATATTGATAATTCGAATTAAAAAAACAAAACAATAAACATTTTCCATATTAACTTAAAAAGTTGTGAATAAAATTAAATTTTGTACATTGGCATAAGTATTTTGACAAAGGAAATTTGTAAAAAAACAAGGCTTAATGTTGTAAAAAAGTAGTGAAGTTTATTACGATTTAGTAGAAAGTAAAGCCCCCTTTGGCTTGAACGACTTTTTGAAGCCGCCGTGATACTGAATCTACCAAAGATTGAAGAACTTCAGTTCCAAAGAGTGGTGACTTCAGAAATTGTTTCTTCTACAAATAAAAAATAAGTTTAAAAAACTAAAACCCGACTACTTGCGCTCTGAAAGGTACAAAACAAGAAAGTATCTGTTTACACTACAATAGATTTTATAGTAAATCATACTTAGGACGAATGGGCATACGACCACGGATACTTTCTTGTTTTTTACTTTTCAAAGCGCAATCTTTATGTAGTCGGGTTCTAGTTTTTAAACTTATTTTTTATATTAATACATAACAACAAATTATAGCAATTTTAAGATAATGAGAAGAAATACATGTACTCATTTTATTAAAAACTAAGTAGTGGTTCTAATTTGAGGCATGTAATAAGATTAATTGTACCACTTATTACTTTGTAAACCATTATAAAGTACTACCGATTACAAAAATGAGAAAAGTTTTTGCTGGGGAAGCTCAATGATAAGAAATGCAATGTAAAGATTCAAAACGTAATATGAATTATTACAATTCAATAGAAATAAGTAAATAAATAGTGACTATTTCCAAGCAACTATAATATAGTTACGTGCTTTTGGTTTCTATAGTACTTGCACCAGAGACTTGAGGGCTTTTGATCAGCGGCGGCTGGCTGGGAGAAAATAATCGGCGGCGGCTCAAATTCGGCTGAAAATGCACATGGATATTTACTAAAAGTGAAAATTTTCATTTTGTTGTTAAAATTAGTTTTTCTTTTTCATACAAATTCTTCACCAAACAAAATGCATAGAAATTAAACATTGCTTTGCCTCTCAAAAATTTTAAAGAAAAATAAAGCAAAGTCTCAGTTTGTCCCAGTTTACACTATGCAAGTCTTATTGATCAGCTTCTTATTCAGCTGTGAGAAAAGCAGAGAAATGTGTATTCATTTCTCTGCCTTTCTGAATAATAAGCTGATCAATAAGACTTGCATCGTCTAAACGTCGACTTTACACTATGCAAGTCTTATTGATCAGCTTCTTATTCAGCAGTGAGAAAAACAGAGAAATGTGTACTCACTTCTCTGTCGTCTAAACGTCGACAAATTTATAAAAATTTTGTTGCTCGTGTGGTCGCAGTAGGCTTGCCAGACAGACTTGATTTGGCTTGATTGTCAAGTTTTTTTAAGGCTTGTCCAGATTCAAGCTAAAAAGCTATTTGTCAAGCTAAAAATTAATTTTCCCTCTGTTCGCAATTTTATGCATGAACATCAATTATATATTTTACCGTTGGAATCTAATCCATGAATCATGCTAGAATTATTCGGATATATAATAAATGATAGTTAATGTATATTGAAACAAACGTCCATACCTGATTTATTTTTATCATGATAAATGGCAAATTCTATATGGGAAAAACAGATAAAGTTTGACATTTGTCATGATGAAAATTTATCATGTGTAGACATAGGGTAAAGCAAGGCCTCGTTTCTGTATTTCTCGCATCGTAAAATATCTCACATGAAACGTGTGAATTGAAAGAAAAGCGAAGTAAACTGAAACAAAAATGGGGTTTTCTCACACAAGTGTTTCTGTATATTTACAATGCGAGAACTATCTGTCATTTAAGTTATTTTCCAATAGTTATTGGAAGGATGTGAGAAAAAGTGTCTCTGTAATAACATTTTGTGAACAGTTTTTCACTAACGCCGTCAAAATTTCTCGCATTTGAAATCGATGCGAGAAGTATTTTTAAAATTACAAATATTAAATTATCGATTTTAAAACTATACATGGATAATGTAAGCAAGTTAATTTACTTAATTATTTTACTTTAAACAGTTTTTTTTATAAGTATTGAAGAATACAGAACTTATGTCTTTGCTGGTGGCTAGTCGCAGACTATTATTTTTATTACGATCGCGCTCCGCCGATTGAAAAAACTGAACACGTTTTATTTTGCATTGAAAATAAGACTACAAGTATTTTACAATGGTTTTAAGTTACAGCATATTTTCGTTGGAAAGATAAAAGGTATAAAACACATTCAATAAAGTATTTTTTGTTTAAGAAATAATATAGTATTTTATGAAAATATTTCGACGCCGCCGCCAAAATTTTTCCATCGACTTATTGTTCTGTTTGACACTTGAATGATTGGAATATTCCATTAAATAAGCTGGCTTTTCGCATTGAAGTACGGAAACAGTTTCTACTCACAAATCCAGAAACGATGAAATTTTTTGTTTCACACTTCATGTGAAAACTTTTACGATGCGAGAAATACAGAAACGAGGTGCAGGTGGCCTTATTAGTGAAAATTAACTTTACCAAAATGTCAAACTCTATGTAAAAAACTAAATAACAATTTTTATGTATGCATTTCACATGACAGATTGGTAAAGTCCAGTTGTTGTTGTACTAATAAGGCCACTTGGTATTAATATGCTTTGGGGTAAAGGTTACAATGAAAGTCTTCCTCTAATAAATTTTTAAATGTAATTTTCACTTCTGCAAAAAACTGTCGTACGTTTTTTAAAAATAAAACACTTGTTGGGAACTATTAATGGAAATGCGTCGAGTCTATAGAAAATAATAAATTATATACAGATTAAGAGCTTCTTCCAAAAGATATTTCTAGTGACTAACCCCCATATGCAAAAAAAAAATAAAGTGTGTTTGAAATGTATGTTAAAACCGGGTTTTCTATGAAAATTTTGTTTTAACATACATTTCAAAGACAATTTATTTTATTGCATATGGGGGTAAATATAGTCTAATTTAAAAACTGGACGAAGAGGACATCTTCATAAATTAACTTCGTTTGTATTTTCGATTTCTATTAATAATGCGTTTGTAAAGAAAGAAAAATAATGTAATTTCCCGAATTAATCAGCCATGTCACAGAATACCATTCCGATCGGAAGTGGTTTCAATTCAGTAAGTTGCTTCTTCAAAAAACGAAAATTTTTTTCGTAATCAAACCACTTTTAAATTTCAAAGTGGAATTAAAAAACACTTTCCTACTGACTTCATTTGCAGTTAATACTAACAAACGTGCATACTTTTAGGGGCGTCAAATAAATATTTGGTCATGAGCTTTCCACGTTAATAAAAAGCTCAATGTGAGATTTGCATCTAAAAACAAGAGTAAACCAACGCCTCAAGGTATAAAAAGTTTATCATTGTAAAATCGAAATACAAAATAAACGGAATCTAAAGCATCAAAAATGTACTTTTTCAGAATGACAACTACGGAATCAAAACCAATCCGAACGGAATCTGTGACACGGCTGAATGATAAGAATTAATTTTAATGAAAATTTAATTTGTTAAATTTTTTTTTGCAAATTAAAGTAAAGAAATAGCAAATATGTGTGGGAAAAAATAAAAATTCGTATTAAATAAAAAAACAGCACCCATTTGGAAGTAAGTAATATAATCAAATAAAGAAAAAATTTTCCAACTCGAATCGTAAATGGCAGAAGTTTCATAAAAATAACAAAAAAAAAAAACATTGTATAATATATATTGTATTAAAAATGTCGGAACCAAAATGTAAAATGGACCATTCTTGTAATGTTTGTGGACGTATCATAGCAAGCGATGGAAAATGTGGCAATGCGAGTGATTTTTTTTTGAAGAGTTTTGAAGAGTTTATTACTGACGTAAACTATGCCCATAAAAAAGTTTGCTTTAATTGCTATTCAACTCTTATGCAATAAAAAGTGGAAAGAAGAAGGCTATGCCTTTTGGTATACCAATGATGTGGTTACACAACAGCCCGCATCAAGAAGAAAATTGCTATGGATGTATCAACTACCATAAAACTTTGAATAGAAGGAAAGCGAAGAATAAAACTTATGTAGCAGTGCCAAGTATCCAATTACCATTACCGCACTCAGAACTCGTTCCAGTACAAACATACCGAAGTATTAATCTACAAACAGATATCAGTACTACAACCGCCGCTTCTATATCCATGGATTTCTTCTCAGAATGCGACCCTGGTGAAGGTACATCCTATGAAACATAAAAGGACCCTAGTAAAACAAAACCAATTGGATGGAATTGTTGAAAATTTGTGTTTGACTCAGAAAAATCAGAACTACTGGCTTCATTTTTGAAAGGAAATAATTTGCTGGCGAAAGGTACCAAAGTAACAGCATATCGAAAACGCCAAAAAGAGTTAGAAAAGTTCTTCAATGTGAATGATGCAAAAATTTCGCTTATTGCAACGATATTGAAAAGTTAATGGAAAAGTTAATGAAATGTATCGCAAAAAGACCAGCAGTATTCAACCGCTTAAAAGACATTTTCGCCAGACTAAAGATACGGTCACATTGGGGAAACATTTGCTTCAAATATGTTTGTTCATGTTTAAATTTTTTTTTGTAAATACATACACAATTTGTTTTGTGGTCACACTACGCACATTTATTTGCCCGTTTTGTTTCTTCAAACAGCTGTCAAATAACGGCAGCTACTAACATGGGAAAACATATTTACCATATGGTCACACTTAAACAAATAATTGCCGTTGAAAAACTTGTGACCAAACAGCCAAAATACATGATTTTGTTTTCCAGCAAATTTTCTCTTGCAACTTTTGGCTTCGTATCTGGTTTTTGTCGTGGCAAAGCTTCACTTTTGTCCCCATTTCGTATTTAAACTAAAAATCAGTTAAAATCAATATATGCATGTACTTATTTCTTTTTATACAAATTTATGAAAAATTTCAATTATGTACATACATATCATTCTATGTACATATACATACATAATATGCAGCACCAAATAATACCCTGCAGTTCCAGTTGTTACCGACGACATTTTCATCGATGATGTCTGCAAGACAATCAATGATTTGTCGCGCATAAAACACATTTCGAAATAAGTTTGGTGACAAGGTGATATACGTTGTCGTGTATAAATAATTTGTCCTGACGAGATTATGGAAATATATACATATATGCTAAGAAACCTTATTGACTACAAGATGGGAAATAACTGTATCGAAGTTGTCGTCAGCACAGTTTTATTGACGACAACAAGAGTTACAACTGCATCGAAGCTGTCGTGTGTACGGTTCTATTGCCGACAACAAAAGTAACAACTGCATCGAAGTTGTCGTACATCCATTTATGTAGATTAAAGAGTTTAAGTTGCCCACAAAACTTGTTTATGCACAAAGTTTTTTAAATACCTCGGTAGGCTAGTAGAAAGCGCGCTAGCCTATCAGTGCGGAGGTTGTGGGCTCGATTCGATTATTACATTTTTAAATGTTATTATTATTCATTGACGACAACTTTAGTACCATGCTACCAACGTTGTCGTCAACGACATTTGTGCCCTTTATTCGAAAATATCGTCCATAGTTGGCTTGGACTGTCGCCAATATATCGTCGGTTATAGATACTTGGTTTGAAAATACATCGTTGATGTCTCGAAGACATGGCCTACGGGGTAAATAAGCTATCAGCTGTTTGATTTTTCCAGATACATATTGAAGTGTAGTCAACCAACTACTTTTAACAAGAACACAAAAAAGCGCTTAAATAAAAAACATTGTGAACTGTTAATTTTAAAATACATTTTTACAATAAATGACAGCCTGTCTGAAAGAGTGAAAAACAAAAATATAATTGCGTGACCAAACTTAGTTCTGGAGTTACGTAGCTCAAAATTGTACTTTCTTTTGTACTTTTTTAAAGGTATGTACCTATTTATTTCAGAAAGAAATTTTTTTCAAAAGGTACTGTTTTTAAAAAACTTCTTTTTAAACATTTGCTTTTTTAAAAGGGTAATTTTTTAAAAAGGTTCTTTTTTTAAATGCTACGTTTATGCTTTTTTAAGGGTACTTGTTCAAAAAGGTACTTTATTTTAAGTTACATTATTAAGGAAGTCTTTTTAAAAATGTACCTCTTCAAAAAGGTACTTTTTTTAAATGCTACTTTTTTTAAATGGTATTTTTTAAATGCTACTTTTTTTAAATTTAGTTTTTATAAAAGTTACTTTTTCTCAAAAAGTACTTTTTTAAAAATTTAATTTTCTAAATAAGTACCTTTTTAAAGTGTACGTTTTTAAAAAAATGAGTTTTAAAAAAATTAACCTTAAAATTACTTCTTTTTAAAAAGTACCTTTTAATGCTATTTTTTTAGAGTTACTTTTTTTAATAATGTACTTTTTTAAAAGGGTACTTATTCTGAAAATATACGTTTTTTTAAAATAGGACGTTTTTACAAAAAGTACGTGCTTAAGAACAGTACCTTTTTAAAAAATTACTTAAAAGGATACTTTTTAAATTCTCCTTTTTTAAAAAGGTGTTTTTTAAATGTACTTTTTTAAAAAGGTACTTAAAAAAATTCAAAAAGGTACTTTTTTAAAAAGGTACTTAAAAAAATTCAAAAAGGTACTTTTTTAAAAAGGCACTTTATTAAAAAGGTACTTTTTTTAAAAAGGTAAATTTTAAAAAAAGGAACTTTTTTTAAAACAGGTCCTTTTTTTGAAAAAGGGTTTTTTTTAAAGTTCCGTTTTTTAAAAAAGGTCCTGATTTTAAAAAGTTACTTTTTTTTAAAAAAGTTACCTTTTCTAAAAAGGTACTTCTTTTAAAAGGGTACTTTTTTATAAAGGTAATATTTTAAAAAGGTTTTTATTTTGAAAGATACTTTTTTAAAAAGGTACATTTTTTAAAGAGGTGTTTTTTAAAAAGGTACTTTTATTAAAAAAGGTACTTTTATTAAAAAAGGTACCTTTATTAAAAAAGGTACTTTTATTAAAAAAGGTACTTTTATTAAAAAAGGTACCTTTTTTAAAAGTTCCTTTTTCAAAAAGTTACTTTTTTTAAATTACTTTTCTTGAAAAAGGTACTTTTTTAAAAAGGTATTTTTTTTAAAGGTACTTTTTTTAAAAAAGGTACTTTTTTTAAAAAAGGTACTTTTTTTAAAAAAGGTACTTTTTTTAAAAAGGTACTTTTTTTTAAAAAGGTACTTTTTTTTAAAAAGGTACTTTTTTAAAAAGGTTTTTATTTTGAAAGGTACTTTTTTTAAAAGGTACTTAAAAAAAACTTTTTTAAAACGATAATTTTTTAAAAAGGTACTTTTTAAAAAAAAAATTTTAAAAGATACTTTTTTAAAAAGGTTTTTTTAAAAGGTACTTCAAAAAGAAGAATTTTTTTTAGAAGGTACTTTTTTAAATGTTTTTTTTAAAGGCACTTGTTCCAAAAGGTACTTTTTTTAAAAAGGATTTTTTTAAGGTTTAAAAAATGTTTAAAAGGTACTTTATTTAAAAAGATACTTTTTTTGTAAAGGAGACGTTTTTAAATAGGAACTTCTTTATTAAAAGGTACTTTTTAAATCTACTTTTTTAAAAATATTATTTTTTTTGAAACGGTATTTTTTATAAAAATATACTTTTTTTAATGGTCTAATGTGAACAAAGTGTGACCAATCACAGGCAAATATTTTCCTCTTTTTTGAGAAAACAATTATTAGTTCTTGCAAAGTTTTTGTAAGATCAGACAGTAGTAAACAACAGCTGTTGGGATGTGTTGTCATATAGTAAAAGTAATAAATGCAATATGAAGCAAAAAAGCGTCGTTTTTCAGTATGTACCTCTTAAGAAAAATACATTGTTCAAAATTATTTTCCAAAATGTACCTTTACCAAAAAGTATCATTTTCAAAAAGCACCTTTAAAAAAATAACTTTAAAAACTACATTTTTAACAAATTACCTTTTTAAGATAAATATCTTTTAAGAAAGGTACTATGTATTTTAAAAAGTACATTTAAAAAAGTACATTTAAAAAAAATACCTTTTTAAATAATTACTTTTTTAAAATATGTTTCATTTTAAAAGGTATCATTCTAAAAAGGTACCTTTAAAAACGTGCCTTTTTAAAATATAACCTTTAAAAAAACCATTTAAAAAAGTATATTTTTATAAAAAATACCTTTAAAAAAAATCTTTTTAAAAAACATTTTTTAAACCTTTAAAAAAAACTTCCTTTTTAAAAAAAGTACCTTTTTGAACAAGTACCTTTAAAAAGAAAACATTTTTTAAAAAAGTACCTTCCAAAAAAAATTTTTTAAAGTACCTTTTTCCAAAAAAAAACCTTTTTAAAAAAGTATATTTAAAAAAATTTTTTTTAAAAGCACTTTTAAAATAAAGTACATTTCAAAATAAAAACCTTTTTAAAAAAAGCACCTTTAAAAAAAAGTACCTTTTTTAAAAAAAATTACCTTTTTTTAAAAAATTACCTTTTTTAAAAAAAGTACCTTTTAAAAAAAAAGTAATTTTTAAAAAAAACAGTAACTTTTTAAAAAAGGACCTTTTAAAAAAAGTACATTTTTTAATAAAACGTACCTTTTTAAAAAACACCTTTTTAAAAAAATTGCCTTTTTAAAAAAGTACCTTTCAAAATAAAAATAAATAATGTTAAACCACTGAAAAACGATGCTGTAGAACTCGTTGCATCCAATCAACAACAACTGAAACTTTGGGAAGAATTCTATACAACTATGTTGTCGTCGTCCCAACCCACACAGCAGTCAATATGCAGCTGTGAATCACATTCGACTAACACAATTATCTCCATTGATTGGCCTAATATTAATGAAATTTGCGAAGCAATAAAATCTCTAAAAACAACAAATTGCGTGGCATCGACAATATCTCCCCAGAGCTGTTAAAAATTGACGCAGTAACGAGTGCCTATTTACTCACGCCAATTAGAAATCAATTCTGGCGTACGAAACTCCTCCTAGAGGAAATTGCTGAAGGGGTCATCATGAATTTACTAAAAAGAGGAGATCTAACAGCCCGCAAACATTGGAGAGGTATTACGCTTTTGAGTATGATAAACAAGGCGATTGCATATATACTCAATAAAAGAATTTTAACTTCTCTTCTTCCTAAGCTTAGAAAGGAACAAGCCGGGTTTCGTGCTTACAAATCCTGTGTCGATCATATTAACAGCTTAAGAGAGATCATAGAGCAGTCTGTAGAATGGAGATCACCCTTGTACCTAACGTTTATAGACTTTGAAAAAGCTTTTGACACCCTAAGTCACGCAGCCATATGTAACGCATTAGAATGTAAAGGTGTACCTGCCAAGCTAATAAGTCTCATCAAAGGTCTATATGAAAATGCTACCTGTCACATTCTTCACGAAAAACAACTGGAAAATAAACATTAACTACGGTGTACGGCAAGGGTGGGTTTTATCTCCCCTCCTTTTTAACTGCGTACTTGGCGCAGTAATGGATAAGGCAACATCTCATAGAAGGGGAATCACTTGGGGCCTCCAAGGCAGACTAGAGGACATAGATTATGCTCACGACATTTGTCTACTTACTGACACCTTTTCAGACATGCAATCTAAGTTATCACTAGTCCAGGAAACGGCAGCACACGTTGGCTTGAAAATAAATTTCAGCAAAACAAAAATAATGCAAATGAACGTAAATAATGAGCAAGCACTAACCATTCAGAGTCAATCGCTCGACGAAGTAGAATCATTCTATTACCTGGGAAGCATATTGGACAAAAGTGTTGGTTCCAAAGCTGACATCTCCAACCGCATGAACAAAGCCTGGCAAGCATTCGGCCGACTCAAATCAGTGTGGAACTCGTCATACTTATCAAGAAGGTCGAAGCTAATGATATTTAATTCAAATGTAAAATCCACACTGTTGTATGGATGCGAGACGTGGAATGCAACACCACGTGACATATGTACATTCCATGCAAGTTTTTGCAAATAAATGCCTGAGAAAGAGTCTACACATATTCTGGCTTAGAACAATCTCAAATTATCGTCTCTGCACAGAAAAAATTATCACCAAAAAATTTTCAAACAAAAGTTTATCTAAAAATAAATATAATTTTCAGTAAAGGCAAACAGCAAAACAACAATAAAACCTGTGTCGTAAAAACCACCCCGATGATGACATACACACAAATAACAACAACAACAATCATAGCAAGAGGAATGCAATTGTACCAAGTTTGTTTACAAAAGATTTTTGAGTGAATCGATTAGTTAATTTCGTCCAGTTAATTCTCATTCATTGTTTTAAAGTATTTAGATAAACATACAGACTTGAACACATTTAACAAAGTGAAATCTCATACATGTTTAATGGATGATGACACAGGCAAAAATGTTGTTTGTATTTTTGTTTGATTAAGTAAATTATTTTGCTTAATAATTGTTAGCATTTTTAGACTGATTGTTTATTAAATTCAGACAGAAATATTGTTTGATACTTTTCAGAAAATCCAGTAAATATGTTTGTTTGATTTAGTAAATTCTTTTGCCTAAAGTTTGTAAATATTTTTAGACAAAAGGTTTTATAGATTTAAACAATTTGTTCACTGAAAAAAACACGTTTATTTTCAATGAAATTGTTGAGGTATTTTTGTCTATATTTACAAATTTGTTTGTAGGTCCGTTTATAGAAAAAATATTTACTATTTCATTGAATTCCTTTACATAAAATGAAATTTAGTTTTTTCTGTGTGGTAGTCGACGTATTGGAAGACCATCACACACCTGGAGACGGCAAATTGAAAATAAAATATACCATTCACAGCTGCGCTGGAATGAAATCAAACATCGTGCATCAGATCGAACTTATTGGAGTAATCTTGTGGCGGCCCTATGCTCCTTGCAGGAGTAAAAGGAATAAATATATGTATAAAGGTAAGTAAATGTAAGTAAACATATTTTTATATTTTAAAATATTTTAACAAATAAATTTAAAACTATGTATTTGTTTTTAGTTTTACAGATCTCTATATTCAAGTGCAGTAGGACGACTTTCAATTGATAATAAGGAGATAAGATAAGCAAGCATTAAGTATGTGGTTGGATCGATTTAATTTTATTGTGTATTTTAAATTACAGATAAGAGGGAACATTCTTAGCAAGGTAATGCATTTTCTCTATATATGTACAATAGACCGTCTCACTTTCAATTTTTTCGAAATTCCTTCATGAACATAGATTTTCTTAATTTTCTCTGAAAACCAAGAATTTTGGTGTATAACACTTAAATATTGATGAACGGGAAGGGGTCTCTCAAATCGTTTTTTTTTGGTTTTTTTAGGAAAAATGGATTTTTTCAAAAAAAAAACAAATTAATAAATCTTGCTTTAGTAGTTTGCCTCTAACTCAAGCACTTCTTAACGGATTTGAACCTCATTACGTGCATTAGAAAGCTTATTAAATTTCCTAAATGTTTCTTAAAGCAACATTGCCATTTTAATCGATGATTTCTTATTCATAGCATTACAGTTTCAGATTTTCAAATACGAACTTATAATTTTTTTTCATTTATGGTTACCTTTTCTTATATGTATAAAAATTTAACTAGGCAAAATTATTATAATCTGTAAATGCAGTATGGTAGAAAATTTTAAGATAAAGATTTTGGTGGAAATAACAGTAGCATTCTGTTAAGAAAAACTTCAGTTTTAGGCGAAATGCCGTAATGACTAAAGTTGTTTATTTGTAAATTTGCTTCAATTTCATAAATACATTAATATAAAGTAAGAAGAGATTGATGTTGGTTTTTTATTTCTTCAAATTTGCTA
The DNA here is from genome assembly GCA_956483635.1 of Panzeria rudis. Taxonomy (NCBI): domain Eukaryota; kingdom Metazoa; phylum Arthropoda; class Insecta; order Diptera; family Tachinidae; genus Panzeria; species Panzeria rudis. The sequence goes on from CATQFL010000276.1 coordinate 70,364, forward strand.
AAATTGTACTTTTGTTGGAGTTTGGAGGCGTTTTGTGAAAATGCTCGATGACTTGAATCAAATCATTTTGCTCACTGTTTTTCATCACTAGTGTGTTGTTGACGATTTTTAGAAGGCAAATTGCGCGCTCAGCAGGGTCGTTAACTACTGTTAAGTTTATTGCAAACTGTTAAATTTTTTTGAAATTTTCATTTTCGGGCCAACAGGAAGATGGACTTTGAATAAAGGCATAATTGATTCCAATAATATCGAAAAACATTTTTGTGTTCTCTGACACCAGCTCAACGATTTTCAGGTTAGCTTCTTTGAAAAAACACTTATAACGAAACAAATTTTGCTGGTCCCTTGGACTATTTAAAGCGGATCGCCATTTCACTTAAATACCATAAGTGGCGTGACATTATTTCCAAAGCAGCCTCCGCCACAGAAAAATTTATTTTGCTATATTGCTGGACATTCACTAAATACGTTGGACGAAATGGCTCAAATCAATTAAGAACTGCTTGAGTTAGAGGTAAATGACTAGAGCAAGATTTTTAAATTTTTTGGAAAAAATCCATTTTTCCTAAAAAACGATTTGAGAGACCACTTCCCGTTCATCAATATTTAAGTGTTATACACCAAAATTCTTGGTTTTTAGAGTAGATTAAGAAAATCGATGTTCATGAAGTAATTTCGAAAAAAGTGTACAAATTGAGACGGTCTAATGTACATATCGCTTTTATTGCAACGTAGTCGTATCTCAAAAAATCAAAATTTTTAAGTTGCTGAAGACAGAGTGTTTCTTACTACCTTTTTTAATATGTAAAACAACTGTCAGAAACACACTTTAATCTAAAGCTAAGTTATAGCCACTAAAATGCTAATAACGGTCATATTTATTTATTTATTTTTTATTTAGTTAGCACGTATAAGAAGAGTGCTACTCCAGAGAAGGAACTTCTAGCGATATCGTTTCGTTGATAATGTTGTTTTTATGCTTCGACTTATCAGGCCTGCAAGCAACCTCCGATAAAGCTGGAGGAACGCATTTATTTTACTCAGGGTAGGGGTTTCCCGTTACCTGAAACCCTCCTCTTTTATCCGGGCTTGGGACCGGCAGGCTAACGCCAGGACCGGCAGGCTAACGGTCATATACCTGTCAACATTTTTAAAACTTTAACCGCGTTTTGCCAAGTCTAATTTTTTTGAAATATGACTACGTTGCAATAAAGGAGCGATATGTACCAACGAAATCTTTAACCAAAATTAAAGCAATGACCCATGATGGAAATCATACGTTAGCAACTGTCATTTCGCTCTCATGTAGAAAGTATTAACGATTGCAAGCTCATCATAGCCATCTTAGTTCCCGTTCGCACCAAGCAAGTTTACTTTGCAAAGTTTTGAGTTTGTAGGCGAGAAGGGAAGAAATACGTTATTATTTTTAAATTTTTTATTAAAGGTTGAGTTAACTTTCATATCGCACTCATTTAACAATAGTTATTAACACAAAATTAAACATTTTCAATAGCGACAAAAATTTGTTTTTGAAATAAACTATTTATATTATTATTTAAAGCAAATTTCGATAAAATAAATATGCCATTTTGAGAAAATATGGAAATCATTAAAATATACTACATAGTTTTCTTTTTGAATTTAAATCTTAAAACTAAACAACACATTGGGTAAATTTGGCGAAACAATGGCATTTTAAATATGTCACAACTTGTGAAATAAACATTTTTAAAATTTTTCTTTTGGCATAAATTCGTTATTGGATGAAAGAAAACATCTGACCAAATTTCATCAAAATCGAAAGGAGTCGTGTCTAACCGTTGGTCGATTTGACATGGAATTACGCATATGTGACTAAACATCATAGAAACTTTCTGATTCAGCAAAACCCGCACCTTAAAATTCTGCATTAAATATAAATACCGCTATTTTTAAAATTGTCTTAACTCGAATTAAGTGCTTTTGTTAAAAGTCCACAGAATTTATTTTACGAAAAAGATCACAACTCGTTTTTGTGGTGAAGTGGTGGTTAGAACAATACAACATTTTTTACAGTTAATACATATGAACAAATACAGGTATGTTCTGAAAATCACATGACTTTAATTGACATGTGATTTTAAAATCAATATGGTTGTGCAGATCAGTGATGGAAAATTCAGTACTATTGTACTATTTTAGTACTTTTTCATTCTCTTAATACCTCAGTACCCCCACAGCATAAAAAGTACTTTTTCCAATTTGTAACGTTAAAAAAATTAAATTTTTTCCGGTTTATTAATATTCAACCCATTATATTCAAAAACTTGTTCGAGAACTCTTGATATCTTTATTTGAAGAAATAAAATCTGTTCAAACAGAAGTTATTAGAGAAATATTTATAACTGGTATAAAATTCATTGTTACATGTAGTAGACTATATAAGTTGCACTTTGAGATTACACCCAAATCAAATTGTAAGTCCTCAGTATTTTCATTTCGTTATGTATAATGGTAACCACATAGAAAAAATTTCAATAACATCGGTTTATCAAAACTTAAAATTGCTTGCAATGAATATAATAATTGAGTCAATTATCCATGTGATTAAAAACAAAATTTTCTATAGAATTTTGAAAGTTTTGAGTAAAAAGATTTTTATTACGAACACTGCAGCTTCAATTAATTTCGTTGTTGAAGTTTAACTTACGACGAAAATTATACATTTAATAACTAAAACAAAAATTTTCAATTGCTCAAAGTTTGAGAAAATTTTTAGATAGGCGGCATGAAATAAACCCACAAAGCGAATATACAGAGGGCAACAACAACGATTTTTGGGGTGTATTTCGCTTTTGGGGACTTATTTCTTGGGGTTTATTTAATTTTCGCTTTGGGGAGCTTTTTTCTGGGGGATTATTCCATGCCGCCGTTGGATGATATTGTTCTTGATCACATGAGTAATTGATTCAATTACGAAATTAATTGAAAATGATTTTAATTTTTTAATTAAGTATAATAATTGAAAATTTTTTTAGGTCTGATTTTTGCTGCGTAATTGGAAAATAGAATTTTAGTAAGTGAATATGCAATTTTCATCGTAGATGAATCTGCAGTTTTACCCCCATAATCATAAAAATTTATTGAAGTTAATGTTGGTTTACTGTACGAATTTTATATGGAAAACCGGTTTACTCCACACATTAACTTTACTAATCATTTATGAATATGGGGGTTAGCAATTGAAATCGTATTTTAGCTTTTTCTGTGCATGAAACAAAATTTTTGTCTAGCTACTGGCTGAACTTTATTTAAAATTTTCTGCCTTAAGATAGGAATAGTTGTTGCTAATTCGATACCTAAATTTTCAAAATTTAATAACCAAGAATACACCGGAAGTTCCATATTTACAGTGAACATTAATCCGAATATCTTCAAGAGCTCCAATTACATACATCTAGAAAAAACAACCGAAATAGTAAAAATATATATTAATATGTCAAAAATGGTTCCTTTGTATGATAATTAAGAATACCTGAAGTATTACATTTTCAATTCTTGAAAAAGTACCATTAAGGTGAAAAAAGTACTTATTAAGTTAAGGTTCAGTACCATTTCAAAATCTGTATTTTCCATCACTGGTGAAGATATATTTTCACTCTTTTTTTTTAATTTTTCTATTGTATAGAGCATCAAATGTCATTTCTGAAAGAAAATTATCATATATGATCTTTAAAAAGTCTTCAGGACAATTAATGTTTTTAAAGTCACATTTGATTTAAAGCCATGTGATTTTCAGAACATGCCTGATAATGTCGATATGATGTAAAAAGTGATAAACTGAAAAGTTTGAGTTAATATAGTATTAATAAAAAAGTGCGATATATCTGTGGTAATAAGGAAAAACTGCTTAAGTCATGTTTTATATTTTTGTAGGAGAGCACTTTTAAACGTTCAAGTGGATTCTTAGAAATTTATTCCTATTGCACTTAATGTTGACTTTTCGTTCTTTGATTCTTTTAAGTTAAGCCCTGTACAGACGGTTGTAAGATCTTACAATATTGTCAGATCTGCCAATGTGCTGACGATGTACTGACAATAAAAAATTGTCTGCACAAGGTATATTGTTAGTTCACACGGCTGTATCAAAGTTGTTAGAAAAGCTTAACATTTATTGGCAGACACGTTGTCTGACAATAAATTTATCTGACAATATTGTCAGTAGTAGGGGTTCGATTCCTACCATAGACCCTGGATGTTTTCCGTTGCTTCGTGGGTTGCGGTTGTGTTGAGATAGTGACCTATGAACAATTGATTGAGTATAGACTAGATGGTTCTAATGGGGTGATATTGAGACATTGGGTATTGAGTTTGGAGCTTGAAAGTATTGGCTTACTATAGACAATGTGGTTCTTATGGGGTCATATTGAGAGATTGGGTAGTGTTTTAGATTATATGTGGAAATAAAGAGTGTAGACAAGTTTGGTGACAACGTCACCAAACTTGTAGATAACAAAGTCGACTTGGGTTCCTACGGGGTTTATTTTTGTTCTTGATAATTTTTTGTGGTGCTTGTGTTTAAATTTACTTTGTGCATGGCTGTGGGTGCGTGGATGTGTGGGGGATGGGGGTGTGTGGATGTGTGCGGCTGTGGGTGCGTGGCTGTTTGTTTGTGTGTGTGTGTGTGTTTCTTTTTTCTTATCTTTAGATTTGTTAAGAATGTGTGTATGTCGTTTCAAATGTCCGTCTTGTTTATTTCTTGGGATAATAATTTGAATATTTGTGCTACAGAATCATGTTTATTGCTTTGTTTATTCAGCTGCACATGTTTTGAGAATGAGTCATCATTTGAAATGTCCGTCTGATTATTTGTTTTGCAGAATCATGTTTATTGCTTCGTTTATTCAGTAGATGTGTTGGAGAATGAGTCATCATCCTAATTTTATGTTTGTTGGTGGGGATTGGTTACAGGTTGTGGATTGATGTCTACCCATCTTGTATATTTCTTTGAACATTCTACCCGACAGTAGGCCGACATTGCACAAAATTCACTCAAAACATTCCTTTGAAGTTTTGCCGAAGTTTTAAAATTTGGGTAATTAAAATTTGAAATTTTAATTGTTAAATAAACAAAAGTTTAATTAGATATGCGTGGGGAAAAAAGATAAATGTGTATGTGTGTGTTGTGTGAGTATGTCTATGTGATGTATGTACGTTGTGATCGATCTAGTTCTGTATAAATTTTGTTGTTTGTGAGTTGTTGTTTATATATGTAGGTATATGTGAGGTTGTTTTTATGTCTGGATGTACATATTACAATTCTCTTTTATTATTTTTGTGTTTGATAGGTCAAATTTGAATTTCACATTATTACGCAATTTGAGTTTTACAATGTGTTGTCTTGATTTTGTGCTGATCGTGCGAATTCTTGCTGTTGCTATGTATATGAATTTCATCATATTTCTACATGTGGATTGATGTCTGTCCGTGAGAATATATATTTGTGTATGTGAGATGTTCATAGCTTGATGTTTTTTTCAATTTGTTAGTGTAAGTATAGGGGGGCGTGAGAATTTCTATATGTCTGAATGTAGGAATTTGAGTCTGTCCATGATTTGGAGGTATGTTGTTAAAATAGTTTGAGTTGTAGTATAAAATGTTCTCATGTATGTGACCTTCCATATTTTTTGTATGTTTATGCTAAAATCCGTTTGATTAGATTAGTGTTTTATAATACTGTGGACGATGAAATTATTTTATTTTGTTAAGCTTATCTTTGTTCTATGTATGTTAAATTCAATTTGTTTATATATAAGTTTTAAAATGTTTTGCTTCTATTTATTTAAGCATGTCCGTCTATTTTTGACTCAACGTCAGGCGGTTGGTGAACGGTGTGTATATTTTTATTATGTGGTTATGGAAGTGTGAGAGGGGAGGAGGAGCTGTGTAAAGTTCTACTAGATATTCTGAGTACGCAATCGCATGGGCATGAAATTTGACAATATGCGTACATACTTATGTACATATCTGCAAATTTATTTGATGTATGCATGTACATACATACAAATAAGTGTTTGCTCTATGTTTGTATTAATTTTTTTCAAGTGAGAACTTTTGTTTTTTTGTTGCAAAATATTTGCATAATCGTTTGGATTTGTAGTTATGTGTAGCTAATAAATATCCTGATATATTTTATTTGAAATTTGAAACATGTATTTTGTTTGCAGGTGTTTTTTTATGTACAAGTGCATTTCAGTTGTTCAATATTTTGGGACCATAATATTGACAACCAGAGTTTTTGAATAGGGTTAATGAACTTGTGATGGATATTTTGATTTCTTTATTTTAATGGAACAATTGTAGATAGATGTTAAGGTGACATTATTATTTTATGGGGGTTTGTCTGTCCGACTATTACTTCGTTGGTGAGACGAAGGTGTCGTTATGGCACCTTCGTTTATTTATTTAAGAACCAGTGTTTGGTACTGCTAGACAAAGGAATTTGAATTTCACAATACATAGTATAAATTTTATTATATGCTATGTTTGTGTATGAGTATTACGTCATCACTTTTTTGTAGGTGTGTGTTGGGTTGAGTGTGTGTATACGATATATGTCTGTTGTGATCGATCTAGTATCTATATAAATTTTGATATTTTGTACGTTGCTGTTTATGTATGTATGTATATAAATTTCTTGTTGAGGTTGTACATATTAATTTTTCTTTTAAAATTTTTGTATGTACATATTCTTAATTCTGCTGACTTGGATATTTTTGTTTATCATTTGAACTGTACAGATAAAGATTGTATAGTCTTGAGCTTGTTGTGGTAGTTGTTGTGCATGTACATCACTATTTCTTATCACTTTGTGTGATTGTTTTACAATGAGCTCTACACGAGGACCAGAAGATTAATTTTGTTGGGAGGAAGTAGTGGGAGGTTTTCATGACTCAGGAAATTTATTTTAGTATTCGGCGGTTATATTGTTGAGGGCGAAAGGTCTATCAATATACTTATTACATGATTGTTGTTCTTTAATTTGAATGCTTATACCCATACATGGAAGACAGGAACATTAATTATTTCTATCACTTTTACATCCGATATTTTTAATAATTTTAATGAGTTTATTTGATATACAAAGATATTTCTTTACATTAAATATTTTATCAAGTAGGGATTTTACAAGTTAACTTTTCTCTTGACCGTAGTCAAGTAGTAGATGGTATTAGTATGCTGTGATCAATAGAGTTTGAGTTTTGTTTTATTTTTCTGAAGCGTATCATTAACCCATTAAGGCCCTGCGTTGCGTTTTCGCAACGTTCACTTAAACCGCCCCTCAGGCATTTTGTGTTTACCTGATATTGTAATAAAGCACAGTGAAATAAAATTTAACTTAATATCTAATCGACCTGTTTTTGGATTTGTATCATACATAGTTTGTTTTTATAAAAAAATTTTATTTAAAATTGTCCTGTTTTTTGGGTACTTTTGGAAATTGTTAAAAAAATAAACTAATATATAATGTACCTATCTGAAACTTTTGACGGTGGTAGCTAACATACGAACATTATTATTTCTACTGAAAAATATTATCATCTGAGTCATTTGCCACTATTTTTATGATTGGATTTATAAGTGATGCGAAAACGCAACACTGGGCCTAAACGATATACAAATTACATAAAATGATCAAATGCAAACATATTTATACAATCACTTGCTATTTAAAACAGCATAATAAAAACATGTGTGTATGCATGTTAATTGTCGGACAGGGTTCACAGAGGGCGATTTTTGATACCCAACTTTTAATTCAGCTGGGAGAAAGACAGATAAAAAGTGTGTTGCTTTCTCTGTCTTTCTCGCGTTTATATGTGCTCCGTGGGACAGCCTGAAGCTGATAAACGGGTGATAGTACCGCGTATGGGAAAGTGCAGATGGCAAAACGGCTTCCAAACTAATAGTTGTACCATCCTCCAAGATGAATAAGGTCTTGCAAGAACTCCACAGTGGTCCTAGTGGCTGTCATCTTGGAGTGACAAAGACACTTGAGAAACTAAAACAGCGTTTTTACTGGGTTGGATGTCAGTAAGCCGTAGCCGACTGGGTAACAAACTGCCCACAGTGCATCGCAGCAAAAGGTCCAGTAAGATAAAGTCGAGGATAGCTGCAACAATGCAATTCGAGTGCACGATTTCAGCGAATAGTAATGGATGTAGCAGCTCCTTTCCCCGTCAGCGAGGCTGGAAATCGTTATGTTCTAGTGGTAATGGACTATTTTAGTAAATGGCGATAAGTATATACCACAGTCTGATGGCATGGTAGAGAGATTTAATCGTACCCAAGAGGAGTAAGCGTGCATCAAAAGGACTGGGATGAGCATATTCCCAAATTTTTATTGGCATATAGCTGAGCATTACTTGACATCACGAACATCCGCTAAAATTATTTTCGGAACGGAATTAAAATTGCCAGGTGATTTAAAATTTGGCGTTAAGCCTGCACCAACAAGTGATGACGGTACCAGCACTTCCCAAGAGAAAGAAAATTTAATTGAGCTGCATGAATTCGTACGCAATTGAATTAAATATAAAATGTATATCTTTTTTACTTTTTTCTAAAGACATGAATAAAATATTTTAAATTAAAGTTTTTACAAATGCGTTTGATTTTTATATCGTTAAGGCCCAACGTTGCGTTTTCGCAACGGCGATTATCTGGGCTCACACTGATCCGATTTGCCTAAAAATAGTTTTTTTTCTTATTTAGGTATAAACAATCAAATTTGCAAATTTTCATGATTATAGCTCAATGGGATCGTGGCTCGGCCCTTAATGGGTTAAACGTACATACATATGTATGTATTACTTAATAATACATACATTTTCTTATACTGATTTGCTAAACAAGGATAGTTTTTTTTTATTTTTGATGTGCGGAGTAAAGCTGGTTGTTTTAAAACACCAGCGTTTAACAAAACATTCTAAAAATATGAAAGAAGCAAGTGTTTATTATAGAGATTGTGATGATTACAGGTTTGAAAAATTTTGATACAAATAAATGCAAAATCTAAGATGAAAGTAATTATTTAGGCTTTCTAGTTCAATTATTTGAATTAATGTAAATTCAAATTATTATTATCAATGAGATTCTGTAAAATTTGTTGACTAATTCCATACCGAAACTGAATATACAAATACGTACTATTTTTAAAACTCATATTACAATACATATCCTCGAAAATTCAATTTAATTGTAGATATATTTCGGAATATTATTACTCGATATCTTTTTGAATATTATGAAATTACAGGTTGATAAGAAGTCAACTACCAAAATATTCCCATTAGATTCATCTGCTGAATTCAATACCATAATGGGATAGTCTTACTAAAAACATAAGGGGAGAACTTATAAAAGCAAATATATAGTATACATGTACAGATTTCGATTGTATTTAGGAATCAGTGAATATACCAAACTCAAATATTGTTAGATAACTGTAAAAGCATATTCCATTTGCTTACATTTATCATATTAAGTATTCCTTTAATTCAACATTAGACATATGTGCTATATATACATGCATATTTAGAATATTTATAAGAGAATTTTTAAATAATTATGTATCTATGCATATTCATATTAAAGAAAATTATAGTGAACGTTAAAAACGCATTACTAAACTATATATTATTGACTAATTTCGATTTTTATTATCAAGGTATCAACTTCGAACACACTAGAAGGTTTTTTCTACGATGATGGTTGATATGACGACGTTGCTAACAAAATAACTGAATTGTCGATGAATTCTACTTAATTATATGTACAGGTATCTCCTCGTGTAATCATCTGAATTAGTTTCGAAGAAATGATTACTAATTAGTCTTATAGTAGGGATGATTATGAATATGTTGGAAAAGTATGTACTACATTCAAATGTAGTACTATGATGTAGCACAGAACTTTACAAATAAATCAAATTATCTAAGTTATTTAGTTGTAAACAACTTGTATGGCTATGGTATATGTTATTACCTACCATATTCCATTCTTCATTGGTTGAAGATTCATAAAATTTTAATTTAGATGATTTTCGGTAAAAAAAATATATTACGCACAACTATACACAAATATCTTTTAACCCATATATGTATGTTTCATTAATTTGGTGGACAATAAGATACTTAAAAGTGTACGACAAAATTGTGTAGTCTATTTATATATAAGATGTAGCTCACTAACTTTAGAAATATCTAACAATGTATTCAACAAGGATTCATTTCAATTAAAACACATAGAACTCTTAAGTTTAACTGCTCTGAGAGAAATGTTATACCAATTGTTTTGAATGTACTTGTTGTATGACTAGTGAAAATGGGAATGGTACAAAATCTTCCTGAGTTGTAACCGGTGAAAATAATCATATCACAAAACTAGAAAAATGATAAGAAAATTCCTTCATTATACAGCAGATTTTGTTCCAAATTAAAATCATTTGTTTATAGTACAGTAATTTAAGTAGTATTAAGACCCCATCACATGGCAAGTAGCTTAAGTTTGGGTCTAGAACCTATCACTGGGTATCTTAATTATGTCAATTGACCCCTTGGGGGACCAGTCACTTGACCAGTCTTGTGACAGGTTCTTTTCTCTCTCTAGGGTAATTGAATAGGTTAGGGAAAAAATATTAGATTATTAGAAAAAAATTCATTTTAGCAAAAATGTTTTATTAAAGAATGCCGTCGGAAAAAAGATTTTGAAACAGTGTGTGTGAATGAAAGAATAGCTATAAGGTTTTATGCTTTAGCCCTTGTCTTACATATCGTTTTTTATTGTTTTGAAGCATATCAGGATTATTATGCATGTAGTACTCGATCTATGTTTGCTGGTTAAATTATTAGATTGATACCTACTCACGTGCGTACTACATTTACAGAGTTTTAATAATTGTCTTTGTTGTTCACCTTTTTAATAATAATATCCGTTAAACTTTCATTTTATTGACAATTTCAGTAAATATATTAAAAAGTAACATTAGTTTAAAAGTGATAGAAAGAAACATAATTAGGATATCTGTTATTTTGAAAGCGTGTATTATTCTAATATTCAGATAAAGTTAATATAAATATATATATATATATATATATATATATATATATATATATATATATATATATATATATATATATATATATATATATATATATATATATATATATATACATATATATATATATATATATATATATATATATATATATATATATATATATATATATATATATATATATATATATATATATATATATATATATATATATATATATATATATATATATATATATATATATATATATATATATATATATATATATATATATATATATATATATATATATATATATATATATATATATATATATATATATATATATATATATATATATATATATATATATA